>CM038674.1:157730876-158025876 GCA_021605145.1 Aegilops bicornis | reverse complement strand
TGATTCCCATGCGGCGGCGACCCTTGGCGGCTACAATGGCTCGTGGCGGCGGCGACCTCTGGCGGCTCCAATGGCGCACGGCGGCGGCGACGCCTAGCGGCTCCAATGGCGCGCGACGGCGACTCCAAGCAGCTCCCATGGCGCGCGCGGGGATGACCGGCCTCAGGCGTTGGGAATTGTTTTTTAGAAGGGACCCGATTACTTTTAAAAAATGTTTGCAAGGTTTATTTTGTAATGAGGAAATATTTGTGAATTTGTTAAAGAACTAGGGGATTGAAGAATTTTTTGTACATGAGAAATTACATGTGTGCCACACACCATTCATAGCGGTCAAAGGTAAGAGAATTGACTTTTTATGCCACGTCATCACCTACATATGGGCCACAACTGTCGTAAACATGATTAACTTTTAACCAGACAACAATTAGTGTTTTTTGAAACAGTGAACCATAGAAATGGTAGGTTTTAGCAGCTTTGTAAATGCGATAATTTTTCGAACCCTAACTTGAATTATGGTAGTTTTATGCTATGTATTCTAGCTTGGAAGCGGCCTTGACAAGATTTCTTCGATTGGTGACCACTAGGCAACGTTCTACTAAACGGCTAGTAAGTTTGGACAAGCACATCAAGCCACATGGATGCCCATGTTCCAACAGCTCATGGTTCTCATTTGAACATGTTGGATTGTATGAAGGTACGTGTGCCTGCGCTGGTATGACGCATTGATTGATATGGGAGTGCATTGTTGATAAATGAATAATATAGTGGCTGTAAATGGCTATAGCTAGGGTGAAATACAAGTAAATAATACGGTCTGCCATTGATCGCTACCTCTAGCCTAAGGCGCAGGATAACGAGCGCCAGGCAACTCGGCCTCCAAACAACATTTTTGTCAAAACAACCTCTATGTGCGAGTGAATGCCTAGCGTGACCTGCCCTGGGTTTTCTCTTGTAGCTCCATCACTGTGAAGCGTAATCCATTTAACAAAATGCCAACTTGCGGGTGCTACGTAGTAGATGGCCAACTTCATGACATGCAGGTGTACCTGAATCTATTGGACGCTGCTATGATGCAACTCTTGCATTGCTGTCAGGAACCGACAAGATATCATCAAATTCATTTAAGGCAATAAATTGGAAGCCTTTTTGCACCCAAAAGCAGTTGGGATAAAAACTGTACACCCTTCCATTACTTAGTTATATAAAGAAGATATACTATGGCTGGACAGTGCTACTGAATTCCGAGAAGCTAAAATGTGGTGAAGCACCTCTCCTGCTGTGCTTGCCCACTCAAAAGATATATAGAAAGAGTGTCTGTGAAGTAGTGCAGAGTGGTCACCCGTGGTGTGTGTATGGTGCATGAGCTTGAGCTCGACGTGCTTCATAGACACGCAACAATGTAGAAGTTGGAGGCACCGGAAAATTTGCTACTAACACATACCATGGAATTCTTGCTCATCTTCCGGCATGTGCTGTCTTCGGGTGAATACGAACTTCGTAGGTCTGGATATGTGCCACACATAATGGTATGTGCTCGATTAAGTACATCGCAGAGACCTAGAGTTGTCGCATTTAGTTAGCTCATGCTCATCATGGTGGTCGTCGGATTATACTTCTGTGCCACCCTATATCTACGGATGGGTCTTCGAGGCAGGAACGGTCATACTAGTTCTCACATTTAGGCCGGCCGACAAACTACCTAATAACTGGTTCATCCGATAGTCCTTGTAGTCCGGTGTAAAATCTTGAATGATCCTTTGGACTTAGTTTGCTTGACTCATTATGGCGGATTTACCGTACCTACAATTAGGGCATGTTTCTAGCCTATGTGCTCCCGCGTGCTAGTCTGCTTGAGCTCCGGTGAAGATTTTTTTTGACGCGTCAACGGCGGGCTTACGTCGGCCTGAACTTATATTGCCAAACCAAAGTTGTTACAAGAGAGAGAGAGAGAGAGAGAGAGAGAGAGAGAGAGTTATAGAAAGGGAGGGAAGAGAACGACAGAAGAAAAGAAGAACTAAAAACAAGATTACATTGGTCTAAATTCTCGCGGCCAGGTGAGACAACATAGTACTTCAGTCCGAGAGGAATGTTTGATGTTGGGTGTTGCCACATTGGTGATACCAGAGAGCCAGGTCGTCTGCCGCGACCATGCCAATGTTGTGGGTTCCCAGAGTTTCATTGCCAAAGACTTCTGCACTGTAAGCCTTCCAGGTGTTCCAAAGGATAGCAATTATCACTGTCGAGCGCACCTTATCATTCAGTGTGCCTCCCCAGACGCCTGCAGGTCGTCCGGAGACCCAACGCAAAGGCTGTCCAGCTCGTCCCAGAAAGGTCGGAGAAGCAAGCAACTAAGGAGACGGTGGGTGATGCTCTCACAACCCCACAAAATGGGCAAGCATCAAAGGTTGCAATTGATCTGAGGAGCCGTCTCTCGTTGGTGTAGACGCAGTCCTTGCGAGCGAGCCAGAGGGAGGTTCTGCATTTATTTGGAGTGTAATTCCTCCATATATCCGCGGCCATTGTGTCAGACAGTGTGTCCTGCCAGACCGCCCGATGAACATTTGTCATGCAATATTTGGAAAATTCAGCCCGTAAGTAGCGCCCCTCAACGCGTTGCTGGGAGCCAAGACCAATATGTCCATTGTCATACATTTTTTTTCTAGAGACACTTATATTTCTTCAACAAATAACACGGCTTTGAACCAGATCTCTCCAAATGCCAATTCTCGAAGTATAAAAATCCCATTATCATTCAGTCCACATGCATAACTAGGGGTTCCCAATTAGGACACTCATCACATAGTTGTGCGATGGTCCCAAATGTGTTTCCATTTTAATGCATTATTATAGTATGATTTAAATTCTATGTTCGAACTTTCAGTGTTGACGCATCAAAAGTTTGATACCATAGCTAGTATTTTCACATTGCTAGTCTCCAAAGGACAAGATTTGTCAAATTTTCACATTTTTTTAATGTTTTTTGTTATAACTCTACGAAATATTATGGTGCTTAACTTACACGTTGTGTAACTGAAATATCTATTACGTGTGGTTCTCGACAAACAACGTGAGGTAATGAAAATTTGATGTGGGCAGGTTTTGACAAACTACTCCTCCAGTAGACACAACCAATAACATCAGACTATATTTGCAAAAAAAAAAATGAAGAAGCAGAACTAAGGTTGTTATGGTCCCATAAGAAAAACTATGTACCACCAATTAAACCATAGTAGGCAGTTCAGAATTCTAGGTCCGCGGAAGAGATGATCATATTAATTAAAAAAAAAAGACAATGAAATTACCTACCCCTCCATTGCACCATGGCGGCTCTAGTCATTCGGATGGATTGTTCTATCTGATGCTCACGCTCTAGAACCGTCGGTCACCCGATTGTTCATGTCGCATGCTTTGCACAGCATCGCCGGCGTGACCTACTCAACCCTATAGCCGGCTTGCTACTACTCTGTAGGCTGACTTGGACACTATGTCCTTAATTGGGTTGACCAGCCTTGAAAAGTGTAGATAGGCCCTGATAGTGCGTAAACGAGGCCCATTTTGTGTTCTTCCCATGTTGCACGCGTGTGGAAGGGGGGCAGGGGGCACGCAACCCCGTCTGCTATATAGACCATCCCCGTGGCTTCTTCCTTTCTTTTATCACCGATTTTAGGAAGGTTCTAAAACCTTGTTTCAACATTATTGTTTTTTCTCTAATTTCTCTGCGGTTCAGTCCATTTTTATCATATTTTCTTTGTTCTTTTTTATTCATTTGTTCATGGGTTTAAATTTACTTTAACATTTTAAAATTCATGAAATTATTTTAAAAAATGTGAACATGTTTTAAATTTCGTGACCATTGATAAAATTTGGGGCAAAAATTTCAAATCATGAACATTTTTAGAAATTTGGAAAAACATTTTTTAATTTGCCCACATTTTCAAATTCCTACAAAATTTCTTTAAAACATAGAAAGTATGTTTGATGTAGGGCGGAACCCTATGTGAACGATCTTTCACGTTTGGAGTGGATCCTACGGGGAATCACGAAGAACACGCGGAAGAACAAAGGGAAACACGGAGGAAACGAGAGAGAAATCACTTAACCAACAAGGAATCAATCACACAAGTGCTAGATCACCACACACAAAGAGATACACATGATTCACAATCAACAAAGGTAAGGATACACGAGTAGCCGTTCTTCTCCGAGAGGAGGTCTTGATGGGGTCCACCCTAGAAGCGGGTCTTGAATCCGATTGGGGGATCTTCTCCGTAGAGGTCCTGAGCTCCGAGGAGAAGTAACCAAGTGGATGAGCAAGGCTCTCACACAAACATGAGCTAAACCTAAGCTAACCCTTGAAAGTTGGGGAAGAAGGAGTATATATAGTCTAGGGGGCGAAGGGGTACAAGGGTTGCGGCCCAAACGAAGTCAACACACAGGCGTCGGACGTCCGGAAGGCGTCGGACGTCCGGAGGCTCAGGGCCAGTCCGGACGTCCGGACGGGCTCGGCGTCCGTGGGATCAGTTCTCGTGGTAGCGTCGGACGTCCGGAGAGGTCGGTCGTCGAAGCTTCGTCTGCAAATCCGGACGTCCGGAAGTTGTCGATCGTCCGTAGATTGACCGGGTGCATCGGTCGGACGTCCGGAGGCTTGGTCATCCGTAGTTTTGGTTCGGTGGCAAAGTGCGGACGTCCGGAGAGTCCGGCCGTCTGGTCCTGAGACTCGTCGGACGTCCGGAAGGCGTCGAGCGTTCGGTGCACTGTGCCTTCAAGCAAAGATCTCTTCTTCTTCTTCAATATGCTTGGCGTCCTCGCCGTCTTGGCTCTCGCAAGTAGTTGATCCTTGGCTCACCTCCATGTACCTGATTACACATAGAGCCTCCGAATGAGGTAGTAGCCATGTATCGTGAGTAGGAAGAGGGAGTTCGGAGAGGAGCGAATTCACCTTATCCTCGATAGCCTTAGCTCGGGCTCTTGTCATGGGTCCTAGTGGCGTTGAGGGAGATGTAGGCACGTCCATGGGGATGAGCGAGGGATGCTCCGCATCATCTCCCCCCCCCCCTTGGGAGAGATCCGACCTCGGATTAAAAGCTTCATCTCCATGGTAAGGTGCGAGGTCCTTGACGTTGAAGATGTTGCTCACATTGTACTTGTCTCGAGGTAGGTCGATCTTGTAGGCGTTGTCGTTGTAGCGTGCTAGCACCTTGAAAGGTCCATCGGCTCTAGGAAGAAGCTTGGACTTGCATTCTTTGGGGAAGCGTTCCTTGCGAAGGTGTAGCCACACTAGATCACCAATGTTGAAGACCATGGGTTGCTTGTTGACGTTGAACTTGGTCGCTAGTCGTTGTACTTGGCGCTCGATGGTTTGTCTTGTATCCTCATGCATCTTCTTGATGAAGCTTGCCCGTGCACTCGCATCCATGTTGGTGCGCTCTTGTAGAGGAAGAGGTAGAATGTCCAATGGGGACAACGGGTTGAAGCCGTGAGCGATCTCGAAGGGGACTTACGGTAGTCGAATGTCTTGCACGGTTGTAGGCGTACTCGCGATGGGTAGACATGCTTCCCACTCCTTGATGTTCTTCTTGATCAAGACACGAAGTAGAGTGGATAGTGTGCGGTTCGTCACCTCCGTTTGGCCGTCGGTTTGAGGATGGTATGCCGATGAGAACAAGAGCTTGATTCCGAACTTGGCGCATAGGGTCTTCCAAAAGTAACTCAAGAACTTGACGTCACGATCGGAGACGATTGTTTTTGGTACTCCATGTAGTCGCAATATTTCCCTACAAAAGAGATTTGCAACATGTGAAGCATCGTCTATCTTGTTGCAAGGAATGAAATGTGCCATCTTAGAAAATCTATCCACAACAACAAACACGGAATCCTTTCCATTTTGAGTTCTAGGCAAACCAAGTACAAAGTCCATGCTAATGTCTTCCCAAGGTTGATAAGGAATAGGAAGAGGCATGTAAAGACCGTGGGATTGAGCTTTGGACTTAGCTTTGCGGCATGTAGAGCAACGGTTGGTGAAGCGTGAGACGTCGCAGAACATCTTGGGCCAAAAGTAGTTGTTGGAGAGCGTGGCGAATGTCTTGTCACGTCCAAAGTGTCCCATGAGTCCGCCTCCATGAGCCTCTTGCAAAAGGAGCAAACGAAGAGAAGACTCGGGAATGCATAGTTTGTTAGCTCTCATAAGATAATCATCCTTGATGTAATATTGTTCCCAAGAAGTATGCGTCAAACACTTATCATAAGGAATAGCAAAAGATGGATCATTAGCATACAAGTCTTTGATGTGCTCAAAACCAATAACATTCAACTCAAGTTGAGTAACAAGCATGCATATGCGTGAAAGCGCGTCGGCAACTACATTTTCTTTACCCTTAATGTACTTGATCACATAAGGAAAAGATTCAATAAATTCACTCCATTTGGCATGGCGGCTTGTTCAACTTAGTTTGACCTTTGAGGTACTTCAGCGTTTCATGATCGGTATGGATGACAAACTCATGAGGTCTAAGGTAATGTTCCCAAACATGTAGCACACGCACTAAAGCATACAATTCTTTGTCATAGATGGGGTAATTAAGTTGAGCACGGAGAGTTTTTCACTAAACTAAGCAATGGCTCGTTTTTCTTGCATCAAAACTCCGCCAATTCCGGTACCACTTGCATCACAATGAACCTCAAAAGTTTTGTCAAAATTAGGCAAAGCAAGAATCGGAGCATGAGTAAGCAAGGACTTGAGCTCATCAAAAGCGGTGGATTGCAAAGTTCCCCAAACAAAGGGAGTATTCTTCTTACTCAAGGCATGCAAAGGAGCGGCAATTGTGCTAAAATCTTTCACAAAGCGACGATAAAAACCCGCAAGACCAAGAAAGATTCGCACTTGTTGCAAATTGGTGGGTTGGGGCCAAGTTTTGATTGCTTCAATTTTAGATTCATCAACATGGACACCCTTTGAGGATACTACAAAACCCAAGAAAACCACTTTGTCAACACCAAATGTGCATTTTTTCATGTTTGCATAAAGACTTTCCTTGCGAAGGGTTTGTAAAACATCCCTAACATGATTAAGATGTTCTTTCATGGTTTTGCTAAACACAAGAATATCATCGAAGTAAACCACAACAAAGACTCCCATGTAAGGACGAAGCACATGATGCATAAGACGCACGAAAGTACCGGGAGCCTCCGAAAGACCCATAGGCATCACTAACCACTCATATAAACCAAATTTGGTTTTGAAAGCAGTTTTCCATTCATCACCCTCTTGTATGCGGATTTGATAATAGCCACTTTTAAGGTCAATTTTTGAGAAAAAGTTGGCTCCACTAAGTTCATCAAGCATATCATCTAAGCGAGGAATGGGATGCCTGTAGCGAAAGGTAATAGCATTTATAGGTCCACAATCGGAACACAAGCGGAAACTTCCATCGGGCTTAGGCACAAGTATAACGGGAACGACACAAGGGCTTAGGCTTTCACGTACATGACCGTTGTCGATGAGTTGTTGTACTTGCCGTTGAATCTCCTTGGTTTCTTCGGGATTGACATGGTATGGAGCTTTGTTTGGAAGTGGCGCTCCGGGGATGAGGTCGATTCGATGCTCAATGCCTCGTAGAGGAGGTAGACCCGGAGGTAGCTCATCGGGAAAACATCTTGAAATTCCTGCAAAAGAGATTGAAACACCAAAGGTAGCTCGTGAATGGTGTTAGTCTTTGGTTCTCCATCCTTGCACACAAGGACAAAGTGCATCACACTCGATGGGTTCTCACACACTTATCTCATCTCACTTTTGGTGGCAAATAGGATGAGGTTTTTCTCTCTAGGCGAAGAGGCGCTCAAGTTTGGCTTGTGGCTCTCACTCACTTTTGGGTGGGTCACTTTCTCACTCTTCTTTTCTTGGTGGGTGGCTTGCTTGTTGGCTATCACTTGACTAGGAGACATAGGTCGTAGCACATATTCCTTCCCTTTCATCTTGAAACTATAGTGATTGGTGCGCCCATTGTGGATGACGCCACGGTCGAATTGCCATGGTCGACCAAGAAGTAGGTGGCAAACGGTCATTGGGACCACATCACATTCCAACGTGTCTTCATAAGCACCAATTTTGAAGGAGACTTGGACCGTATGCTCGACTCGTATAGTGCCGGAGTCACTTAGCCATTGAACCTTGTAGGGGTGCGGGTGCTTCCTGTTGACCAAATGAAGTTTGGAACATAGTTCTTCACTTGCCAAGTTGTGGCAACTACCTCCATCGATGATGACCTTGACTGACCTTCCGTTGATGTCGGCTTTTGTGTGGAATATGTGGCATCTTTGGTCGTCTTCTTGTTGATGTTGAAGGGTCAAGACCTTGGAGACAACGAGAGCGGGGCTCGAATCCTCATCGCAAAAGACTTGATCATCTTCATCTTCATTCACTCGTCGGTGCATGGCCACTTGCTCAAGGGCTTCCATCTCCTCATCACTCATTTAGTCATATGTGTCGTCGTCGTTGAGGATCATGGTGCGCTTGTTGGTGCATTCGTAGGACTTGTGGCCTCGGCCGCCGCAAGTAAAACACTTGAAGGAGCTTGTTTTGATGGTCTCATCGGTTGGAGTAGATGATGAAGCATGCGGCTTGAGGTTGCTTGTAGTAGGAGGAGGACGACTTGAACTTGTCGAATTTCTCTTGTAACTCGACTTGTTGTCGTTTTTTGTAGAAGGTTTGGTTGATGTAGATGTTGGAGGAGGTGTTGAAGCTTGGTTGTTGGAGAAGCCGTAGGTCTTGGATGAGTACTTGGCGTACTTGAAGTCATCTTGCACTTGACGTTCCGCCTTTGTAGCATGATGTCTGAGCTCAATGAGGGTGGAGTATGGTTGGAAGTCGGCGATCTTCTTGATGGGATGATTGAGTCCATTCAAGAAAGCGTGACATAGTTTGCTCATCATCTTCCTTGACATTGGCTCGAATCATGGCTATCTCCATTTCCTTGTAGTATTCTTCAACACTCTTTGTTCCTTGCTTGAGAAGTTGGAGTTTCTTGAAGAGGTCAGCGGTTGTAGTAGGTTGGCACAAAAGCGTGCTTTCGCATGACATCCTTCATTTGAGCCCAAGTGGTGATTGGAGGTTCACCTCTTGCTTGTCGTCGCTCAATGATTTTTTCCCACCATATGAGCACATAGTCTTGGAACTCAAGTGATGCCATAGCGATTTTCTTCGCTTCATCGTAGTTGTGCAACCGGAAGATTTTGTCAACCTTCAATGCCCATGAGAGGTAGTCTTCGGGGTCATTGCTTCCATTGAACTTGGGCATGGTGAATTTTAGCTTGCCGTAGCATTGCTCTTCGTTGTGTTGTTGGCGATGTTGATGATGACGCCCTTGACGTGGATTGCAATCGTATTCATGTTGCTCTTGGCGTGGAGGAAGACCATGATCAACTTGCTCTTGTTGAACTTGAGGTTGAAGTGGAGCTTGACGAGCTTGATGTTGTCCATGAGGTTGGTAGTTCCTCTCTTGGATTTCTTCTCGAAGGGCTTCCTCTTGGTTGCACCGTTCGCGATTGCGGTTGGCGAAGGCTCGACTTGATTCTTGAAGGGCACGTTGCGCCTCAAGAGCTTGCGCTTCACGTTGTTGTTGTTGAAGACGTTGAGCCTTGGCGTCTTGTTCGTCTTGGTGTAGACGCGCTCGTTCTTCCTCTTGGCGCCGTAGTCGTTGTCGTTCTCGGGCTTGAGCAAAAGCATCTTGGTTTGATTGAGGACGAGGGACTTGATCATCAACTTGCTCTTGTGAATGCTTGTCATGTAGCGGGTTGCGAGATGCATGACGGTCTTGACGTGCGGCACGACGAAGAGTGTTCGAAGTAGGTGTACTTGAGTCGTAGAAGGTGTCGTCGGAGTGTCGACTCGAGCGTGAAAGATCGTGGATGTCGCCTAGAGGGGGGTGAATAGGCGCTTTAAAATAATTACGGTTTAGGCTTGAACAAATGCAGAAAAAAACTAGCGGTTAATTTGTCAAGCGCAAAATCTAAAACAACTAGGCTCACCTATGCACACCAACAACTTATGCTAAGCAAGATAATCAACTATGTGATAGCAAGATATATGACAAAGAACAATATGGCTATCACAAAGTAAAGTGCATAAGTAAAGGGCTCGGGTAAAAGATAACCGAGGCACACGGAGACGACGATGTATCCTGAAGTTCACACCCTTGCGGATGCTAATCTCCGTTTGGAGCGGTGTGGAGGCACAATGCTCCCCAAGAAGCCACTAGGGCCACCGTAATCTCCTCACGCCCTCGCACAATGCAAGATACCGTGATTCCACTAAGGGACCCTTGAGGCGGTCACCGAACCTGTACAAATGGCAACCCTTGGGGCGGTCACCGAACCCGTACACTTTGGCAACCCTTGGGGCGGTCACGGTACCCGTCAAATTGCTCGGGCGATCTCCACAACCTAATTGGAGACCCGGCGCTTGCAGGAGCTTTACACCACAATGATTGAGCTCCGAACACCACCAACCGTGTAGGGCGCCAAGGCACCCAAGAGGAACAAGCTCTAGGGTGCCCAAACACCCAAGAGTAATAAGCTTCTCAAACTTCACTTCCACGTATCACCGTGGAGAACTCAAACCGATACACCAAATGCAATGGCAAGGGAACACGGAGTGCCCAAGTCCTTCTCTCTCAAATCCCACTAAAGCAACTAATGCTAGGGAAGAAAATGAGAGGAAGAACAAGAAGGAGAACACCAAGAACTCCAAGATCTAGATCCAAGGGGTTCCCCACATATAGAGGAGAAAGTGATTGGTGGAAATGTGGATCTAGATCTCCTCTCTCTTTTCCCTCAAAAACTAGCAAGAATCCATGGAGGGATTGAGAGTTAGCAAGCTCGAAGAAGGTCAACAATGGGGGAAGAACACGAGCTCAAAGGATAAGGTTCAATGGGGAAGAAGACCCGCTTTTAAAGGCGGGAAAAATCCAACCGTTATGCTCACAGCCCTTGCGGAGGCGGTAGTACCGCTCGACATCACGGTACTACTGCTAGGGGTAGCGGTACTACTGCTAAGGGTAGCGGTACTACGCTATGACGGTACTAAAAAATTACATCCGTGCCTACCACCGCTGGACTTGTGACGAGTTTTTGGTCCCGAGCGGAAGTAGCCACGGAAGTAGCCGTGGTAGTACCGCTCGAAGCGGTAGTACCGCTCGAAGCGGTAGTACCGCTCCCAAGAGTGGTAGTACCGCTCCCAAGGGCGGTAGTAAAAAATTACTTCCGCTCCTACCCGCGGTAGTACCGCTGACCTTTTCGAACACCAAAACTACCATAACTTCTGCATTGGGACTCGAATTCGTGAAACCAAGTTTGTTGGAAAGCTAGAGACAAGGGCTAACACAATCTTGAGAGAAATACCAATAATAAGCAAATGAGAAAAGGCCCAAAAGAAAATGGTGAGAACCCTTTCTCGGAAAAGACCGGTAAAACCTCCAACACCGAAAACATCATAGAAGACGCATGCAAACTCCGTTTCGATGAACTCAAGCTTGTCATAAAGATGACCATAAGCTCTAAGACTCACAAAGAGAACCAAACAAGAACCAAGAAACATGATGCAAGGATGCAATGGTTTGAGCTCTCGACGAACGATACGATCAAGCTACTCACTTGAGAGCCCCCTTGATAATACGGCTATCGATCCTATAACCCGGTCTCCCAACTACCACCATGAGACCGGTAAAATAGAAAACCTATAAAGGGAAAACCTTTGCCTTGCACATGATCCACTTGAGCTAGATGATGACGATCTTGTCCTCCTCAAGATGGACCACCTTTCTTGATTGCGTTGCGTCGATGGAGACTAGATGATTGCTCCCCATACTCCACTATGGGTGAGCCACTCTTCGGCACATCTTCACAAGTCCATTGACACCACAATGGATGGCAAGCTTCAAGCACTTGATCTCTTCGTGATGCTCCACTTGAACTTGCACACGGCAATCTTGATGACTATCACCACTTGGTGTCATCCTTTCCATGGGTTGTATGATATCTTCCTCTTGACGCAAGCCCATGGACACGTACCTAACCCCACATATGAAGGAAATATGCCCTAGAGGCAATAATAAAGTTATTATTTATTTCCTTATATCATGATAAATGTTTATTATTCATGCTAGAATTGTATTAACCGGAAACATAATACATGTGTGAATACATAGACAAACAGAGTGTCACTAATGCGCCTCTACTTTACTAGCTCGTTAAATCAAAGATGGTTATGTTTCCTAACCATAGACATGAGTTGTCATTTGATTAACGGGATCATATCATTAGGAGAATGATGTGATTGACTTGACCCATTCCATTAGCTTAGCACTTGATCGTTTAGTATGTTGCTTATGCTTTCTTCATGACTTATACAAAGTTCCTGCAACTATGAGATTATACAACTCCGTTTACGGAGGAACATTTTGTGTGCTACCAAAGCGTCACAACGTAACTGGGTGATTATAAAGGTGCTCTGAGATGTCTCCAAAAGTATATGTTGAGTTGGCATGAATCAAGATTAGGTTTTGTCACTCCGATTGTCGGAGAGGTATCTCTGGGCCTTCTCGGTAATACACATCACATAAGCCTTGCAAGCATTGCAACTAATGAGTTAGTTGTGAGATGATGTATTACGGAACGAGTAAAGAGACTTGCCGATGTGAGATTCAACTAGGTATTGGATACCGACGATCGAATCTCAGGCAAGTAACATACCGATGACAAAGGGAACAACGTATGTTGTTATGCGGTCTGACCGATAAAGATCTTCATAGAAAATGTAGGAAACAATATGGGCATCCAGGTCCCGCTATTGGTTATTGACCGGAGATGTGTCTCGGTCATGTCTACATTGTTCTCGAACCGTAGGGTCCGCACGCTTAAGGTTTCGATGACGGTTATATTATGAGTTTGTGTATTTTGATGTACCGAAGAAGTTCGGAGTCCCGGATGTGATCACGGACATGACGAGGAGTGTCGAAATGATCGAGACATAAAGATTGATATATTGGACGGCTACATTCGGACACCGGAAAGGTTCCGGAAGTTTCCGGAGAAAGACGGAGTGCCGGTGGGGTTACCGGAACCCCCCGGGGAAGTAATGGGCCTTATTGGGCCAAGTGGGGAGAGAGAGGGCTGCGCCAGGTGGTGGCGCGCGCCCCCCCCCCCATGGGAGTCCGGGTGGACAAGGAGGCGCGGCCCCCTTTCCCTCTCCCTCTCCCTCTCTTTCCTTCCCCTTCCTCCTTCCTAGTTGGACTAGGAAAGGGAGTCCTACTCCCACTGGGAGGAGGACTCCTCCCTTGGCGCACCTCCTAGGGCCGGGCCGCCTCCCCTTGCTCCTTTATGCTCTGAGGCAGGGGCACCCTAGGACACACAAGTTGATCCTTGAGATCGTTCCTTAGCCGTGTCTGGTGCCCCCTCCACCATATTCCACCTCGGTCAAATCGTGGCAGTGCTTAGGCGAAGCCTGCGTTAGTAGAACATCAAGATCGTCCTGCACGCTGTCGTCGACGGAACTCTCTCTCCGGAGCTTTGCTGGATCGGAGCCCGAGGAGCGTCACCGAGTCAGACGTGTGCCAAGAACTGGAGGTGCCGAGTAATGGTGCTTGGATCGGTTGGATCGCGAGGAGAACGTCGACTACTTCCTCTACGTTGTGATTGCTTCCGCTTCGGTCTACGAGGGTACGTAGACAACACTCTCCCCTCTTGTTGCTATGCATCACCATGATCTTGCGTGTGCGTAGGAAATTTTTTGAAATTACTATGTTCCCCAACAGTGGCATCCGAGCCTAGGTTTTTATGGTTTGATGTTTTGCACGAGTAGAACACAAGTGAGTTGTGGGCGATACAAGTCATCTTGCCTACCAGCATGTCATACTTTGGTTCAGCGGTATTGTGAGATGAAGCGGCCGGACCGACATTACGCGTGACGCTTCTACGCGAGACTGGTTTCACCGTTCTGAGCACTCGTGCTTAAAGGTGGCTGGCGGTGTCTGTCTCTCTCTCACTTTAGTTGAACTGAGTGTGGCTACGCCCGGTCCTTGAGAAGGTTAAAAGCGGAGTCTATTTGACGAAGTATCGTTGTGGTCTTGATGCGTAGGTGAGATTGGTTCTTGCTTAAGCCCGTAGCAGCCACGTAAAATTTGCAACAACAAAGTAGAGGGCGTCTAACTTGTTTTTGCAGGGCATGTTGTGATGTGATATGGTCAAGACGTGATGCTATATTTTATTGTATGAGATGATCATGTTTTGTAACCGAAGATATCGGCAACTGGCAGGAGCCATATCTTTGTCGCTTTATTGTATGAAATACAAACGCATACGTAATTGCTTTACTTTATCACTAAGCGGTAGCGATAGTCGTAGAAGCAATAGATGGCGTAAACGACAACGATGCTACGATGGAGATCAAGGTGTCGCGCCGGTGACAATGGTGATCACGACGGTGCTTCGGAGATGGATATCACAAGCACAAGATGATGATGGCCATATCATATCACTTATATTGATTGCATGTGATGTTTATCCTTTATGCATCTTATCTTGATTTGATTAGCGGTAGCATTATAAGATGATCTCTCACTAAAATTATCAAGAAGTGTTCTCCTGAGTATGCACCGTTGCTAAAAGTTCAGTAGTACCCGGACACCACGTGATGATCGGGTGTGATAAGTTCTCGTCCATCTACAACGGGTGCAAGCCAGTTTGCACACGCAGAATACTCAAAGTTAAACTTGACGAGCCTAGCATATGCGAGATATGGCCTCGGAACACGGAGACCGAAAGGTCGGCGTGAATCATATTGTAGATATGATCATCATAGTTATGTTCACCATTGATATCGACTCCATCTCACGTGTTGATCGGTTATGGATTAGTTGATTTGGATCACGTAATCACTTAGATGACTAGAGAGATATCTGTCTAAGTGGGAGTTATTTAATATGATTAATTAAAACTTAAATTTATCATGAACTTAGTACTGATAGTATTTTGCTTGTCTATGTTTCTTTGTAGATAGATGGCTCGTCTTTGTTGTTCCGTTGAATTTTAATGCGTTCCTTGAGAAAGCAAAGTTGAAAGATGATGGTAGAAATTACACGGATGGGTCCGTAACGAGGATTATCCTCATTGCTGCACGGAAGAATTACGTCCTGGAAGCACCGCTGGGTGCCGAACTGCTGCAGAACAACGCCGAAGTTGTGAGCGTCTGGCAGAGCAAAGCTGATGACTACTCTATAGTTCAGTGTGCCATTCTTTACGGCTTAGAACCGGGTCTTCAACGACGTTTTGAACGTCATGGAGCATATGAGATGTTCCAAGAGTTGAAGTTAATATTTCAAGCAAATGCCGGGATTGAGAGATATGAAGTCTCCAATAAGTTCTATAGCTGCAAGATGGAGGAGAATAGTTACGTCGGTGAGCACATACTCAAAATGTCCGGTATAATAATCACTTAATTCAGCTGGGAGTTAATCTTCGGATGATAGTGTCATTGATGTAATTCTCCAATCACCGCCACCAAGCTACAAGAGCTTCGTGATGAACTATAATATGCAAGGGATGACTAAGACAATTCTGAGCTCTTCGCAATGCTAAAAGCCGCGGAGGTAGAAATCAAGAAAGAGCATCAAGTGTTGATGGTCAACAAGACCACTAGTTTCAAGAAAAGGGCAAAGGGAAGAAGAAGGAAACTTCAAAAGAACAGCAAGAAAGTTGCTGCTCAAGAGAAGAAACCCAAGTCTGGACCTAAGCCTGAAACCGAGTGTTTTTACCGCAAGCAAACCGACCTTTGGAAGCGGAACTGCCCCAAGTATTTGGCGGATAAGAAGGATGGCAAGGTGAACAAAGGTATATGTGATATACATGTTATTGATGTGTACCTTACTAGAGCTCGTAGTAGCACCAGGTATTTGATACTGGTTTTGTTGCTAATATTTGCAACTCGAAGCGAGGGACTACGGAATAGGCGAGCACCGCAAAGGACGAGGTGACGATGCAGCGTGGGAAAGCGGTTCCAAAGTCAATGTGATCGCGGTCGGCACGCTACCTCTACATCTACCTTCGGGATTAGTTTTAGACCTAAATAATTGTTATTTGGTGCCGGCGTTGAGCATGAACATTATATCTGGATCTTGTTTGATGCGAGACGGTTATTCATTTAAATCGAGAGAATAATGGTTGTTCTATTTATATGAGTAATATCTTTTATGGTCATGCACCCTTGAAGAATGGTCTATTCTTGTTGAATCTCGATAGTAGTGATACACATATTCATAATGTCGAAGCCAAAAGATGCAGAGTTGATAATGATAGTGCAACTTATTTGTGGCAATCGCCGTTTAGGTCATATCGGTGTAAAACGCATGAAGAAACTCCATACAGATGGACTTTTGGAATCACTTGATTATGAATCACTTGGTACTTGCGAACCGTGCCTCATGGGCAAGATGACTAAAACACCGTTCTCCGGTTGTATGGAGAGAACATCAGATTTATTGGAAATCATACATACAGATGTATGTGGTCCGATGAATGTTGAAGCTCGTGGCGGATATCGTTATTTTCTCACCTTCACAGATGATTTAAGCGGATACGGGTATATCTACTTGATGAAACATAAATCTGAAACATTTGAAAAGTTCAAAGAATTTCAGAGTGAAGTTGAAAATCATCGTAACAAGAAAATAAAGTTTCTACGATCTGATCGTGGAGGAGAATATTTGAGTTACGAGTTTGGTCTACATTTGAAGCAATGCGGAATAGTTTCGCAACTCACGCCACCGGGAACACCACAACGTAATGGTGTGTCCGAACGTCGTAATCGTACTTTACTAGATATGGTGCGATCTATGATGTCTATTTCCGATTTACCGCTATCGTTTTGGGGTTATGCTTTAGAGACGGCCGCATTCACATTAAATAGGACACCGTCAAAATCCGTTGAGACGACACCTTATGAACTATGGTTTAGCAAGAAACCAAAGTTGTCGTTCTGAAAGTTTGGGGTTGCGATGCTTATGTGAAAAAACTTCAACCTGATAAGCTTGAACCCAAATCGGAAAAATGTGTCTTCATAGGATACCCAAAGGAGACAATTGGGTATACCTTCTATCACAGATCCGAAGGCAAGACATTCGTGAAGGAAATATGCCCTAGAGGCAATAATAAAGTTATTATTTATTTCCTTATATCATGATAAATGTTTATTATTCATGCTAGAATTGTATTAACCGGAAACATAATACATGTGTGAATACATAGACAAACAGATAGTCACTAGTAAGCCTCTACTAGACTAGCTCATTAATCAAAGATGGTTATGTTTCCTAACCATGGACATGTGTTGTCATTTGATTAATGGGATCACCTCATTAGAAGAATGATGTGATTGACATGACCCATTCCGTTAGCTTAGCACTTGATCGTTTAGTATATTGCTATTGCTTTCTTCATGACTTATACATGTTCCTATAACTATGAGATTATGCAACTCCCGTTTACGGAGGAACACTTTAGGTACTACCAAACGTCACAACGTAATCGGGTGATTATAAAGGAGTACTACAGGTGTCTCCAAAGGTACTTGTTGGGTTGGCGTATTTCGAGATTAGGTTTTGTCACTCCGATTGTCGGAGAGGTATCTCTGGCCTTCTCGGTAATACACATCACATAAGCCTTGCAAGCATTACAACTATTGAGTTAGTTGTGAGATGATGTATTACGAACGAGTAAAGAGACTTACCAAGAATGAGATTGAACTAGGTATTGGATACCGACGATCGAATCTCGGGTAAGTAACATACCGATGACAAAGGGAACAACGTGATGTTGTTATGCGGTCTGACCGATAAAGATCTTCAGAAAATGTAGGAACCAATATGGGCATCCAGGTCCCGCTATTGGTTATTGACCGGAGACATGTCTCGGTCATGTCTACATTATTCTCGAACCGTAGGGTCCGCACGCTTAAGGTTTCGATGACAGTTATATTATGAGTTTATGTATTTTGATGTACGAAGGTTGTTGAAGTCCGGATATGATCACGGACATGACGAGGAGTCTCGAAATGGTCGAGACATAAAGATTAATATATTGGACGGATATATTTGGACACCGGAAAGGTTCGGAGAAGTTTGGAGCTCCGGAGGTTACCGGAACCCCGGGAGGTATATGGGCCTTATTGGGCCCATGTAGGAGGAAGGGAGAGGGAAGGCGCGCCCCAAGCCCAATCCGACTGGGGAGGGGGGCGGCCCCTTCCTTTCTCTCCTTCCCCTCTTCCTATTCCTACTACTAGTACTACTTCCTAATACTAGTACTCCTTCCTTCCCCTCCAAATAAGATAAGGAAAGAGAGGGAAACCTACTTGGAGTAGGTTTCCTCCCTATGGCGCGCCCTTGAGGCCGGCCACCTCCTCCCTCCCTCCTTTATATACGGGGTAAGGGGCACCCTAGGACACACAAGTTGATCCTTGAGATCGTTCCTTAGCCGTGTGCGGTGCCCCCCTCCACCATATTCCACCTCGGTCATATCATAGCAGTGCTTAGGCGAAGCCCTGCGTCGGTAGAACATCAAGATCGTCACCACGCCGTCTTGCTGACGGAACTCCCTCTCCCCGGAGCTTTGCTGGATCGGAGCCCGAGGAGCGTCATCGAGCTGAACGTGTGCCAAGAACTCGAGGCGCCGGAGTAACGGCGCTGGGATCGGCTAGATCGCGAGGAGAACGTAGACTACTTCCTCTACGCCAGATCGACTCGAGGCGCCGGAGTAACGGCGCTGGGATCGGCTGGATCGCGAGGAGAACGTCGACTACTTCCTCTACGTTGTGATCGCTTCCGCTTTGGTCTCGAGTGCGTAGATAATACTCTCCCCTCTCGTTGCTATGCATCACCATGATCTTGCGTGTGCGTAGGAAATTTTTGAAATTACTACGTTCCCCAACAGTGGCATCCGAGCCTGGTTTTATGCGTTGATGTTATTTGCATGAGTAGAACACAAGTGAGTTGTGGGCGATACAAGTCATCTTGCCTACCAGCATGTCATACTTTGGTTCAGCGGTATTGTGAGATGAAGCGGCCGGACCGACATTACGCCGTGCGCTTTACGCGAGACTGGTTTCACCGTTACGAGCACTCGTGCTTAAAGGTGATTGGCGGGTGTCTGTCCCTCTCACTTTAGTTGAACTGAAAAGTGGCTACGCCCGGTCCTTGAGAAGGTTAAAACGAGTCTATTTGACGAAGTATCGTTGTGGTCTTGATGCGTAGGTGAGATTGGTTCTTGCTTAAGCCCGTAGCAGCCACGTAAAATTTGCAACAACAAAGTAGAGGACGTCTAACTTGTTTTTGCAGGGCATGTTGTGATGTGATATGGTCAAGACGTGATGCTATATTTTATTGTATGAGATGATCATGTTTTGTAATCGAAGTTATCGGCAATCGGCTGGAGCCATATGGTTGTCGCTTATTGTATGAAATGCAAACGCATACGTAATTGCTTTACTTTATCTCTAAGCGGTAGCGATAGTCGTAGAAGCAATAGATGGCGAAAGCGACAACGATGCTACGATGGAGATCAAGGTGTCGCGCCGGTGACGATGGTGATCACGACGGTGCTTGGAGATGGAGATCACAAGCACGAGATGATGATGGCCATATCATATCACTTATATTGATTGCATGTGATGTTTATCCTTTATGCATCTTATTTTGCTTTGATTGACGGTAGCATTATAAGGTGATCTCTCACTAAAATTATCAAGAAGTGTTCTCCCTGAGTATGCTCCGCTATAAAGTTCTTCGTCTTTGAGACACCACGTGATGATCGGGTGTGATAGGCTCTACGTTCAAATACAACGGGTGCAAAACAGTTGCGCACGCAGAATACTCGAGTTAAACTTGACGAGCCTAGCATATAACAGATATGGCCTCGGAACACGGAGACCGAAAGGTCGAACGTGAATCATATAGTAGATATGATCAACATAGTGATGTTCACCATTGAAACTACTCCATCTCACGTGATGATCGGACATGGTTTAGTTAATTTGGATCACGTAATCACTTAGATGACTAGAGAGATGTCTGTCTAAGTGGGAGTTTTAATATGATTAATTAAAACTTAAATTTATCATGAACTTAGTACCGATAGTATTTTGCTTGTCTATGTTTACTGTAGATAGATGGCTCGTCTTTGTTGTTCCGTTGAATTTTAATGCGTTCCTTGAGAAAGCAAAGTTGAAAGATGATGGTAGCAATTACATGGACTGGGTCCGTAACTTGAGGATTATCCTCATTGCTGCACGGAAGAATTACGCCTGGAAGCACCGCTGGGTGCCAGCTCTCTGCAGGAGCAACGCCGAAGTTGTGAACGTCTGGCGAGCAAAGTCTGATGACTACTCGATAGTTCGGTGTGCCATGCTTTACGGCTTAGAACCGGGTCTTCAACGACGTTTTGAACGTCATGGAGCATATGAGATGTTCCAGGAGTTGAAGTTAATATTTCAAGCAAATGCCCGGATTGAGAGATATGAAGTCTCCAATAAGTTCTATAGCTGCAAAATGGAGGAGAATAGTTACGTCGGTGAACATATACTCAAAATGTCCGTATAATAACCACTTGATTCAACTGGGGTTACTCTTCCGGATGATAGTGTCATTGATGTAATTCTCCAATCACTGCCACCAAGCTACAAGAGCTTCGTGATGAACTATAATATGCAAGGGATGACCAAAACAATTCCCGAGCTCTTCGCAATGCTAAAAGCCATGGAGGTAGAAATCAAGAAAGAGCATCAAGTGTTGATGGTCAACAAGACCACTAGTTTCAAGAAAAGGGCAAAGGAAAGAAGAAGGAACTTCAAAAGGAACAGCAAGAAAGTTGCTGCTCAAGAGAAGAAACCCAAGTCTGGGCCTAAGCACAAATCGAGTGTTTTACCGCAAGCAAACCGACACCGGAAGCGGAACTGCCCCAAGTATTTGGCGGATAAGAAGGATGGCAAGGTGATCAAAGGTATATGTGATATACATGTTATTGATGTGTACCTTACTAATACTCGCATGATAGTACCAGGTATTTGATAATGGTTACATTGCTAATATTTGCAACTCGAAACATGAACTACGGATTAAGTGAAGATTGGCTAAGGACGAGGTGACGATGCGGCGTGGAAATGGTTCCAAAGTCGATGTGATCGCGGTCGGCACGCTACCTCTACATCTACCATCGGGATTAGTTTTAGACCTAAATAATTGTTATTTGGTGCGGCGTTGAGCATGAACATTATATCTGGATCTTGTTTAATGCGAGACGGTTATTCATTTAAGACAGAGAATAATGGTTGTTCTATTTATATGAATAATATCTTTTATGGTCATGCACCCTTGAAGAGTGGTCTATTTTATTAAATCTCGATAGTAGTAATACACATATTCATAGTGTTGAAACCAAAAGATACAGAGTTGATAATGATAATGCAACTTATTTGTGGCACCGCCGTTTGGGTCATATCGGTGTAAAACGCATGAAGAAACTCCATACCGATGGGCTTCGGAAACACTTGATTATGAATCATTTGGTACTTATGAACCATGCCTCATGGGCAAGATGACTAAAACGCCGTTCTCCTAACTATGGAGCGAGCAACTGATTTGTTGGAAATCATACATACCGATGTTTGTGGTCCAATGAATGTTGAGGCACGCCTTGGCGGGTATCGTTATTTTCTCACCTTCACAGATGATTTGAGCGGATATGGGTATATCTACTTAATGAAACACAAATCTGAAACATTTGAAAAGTTCAAAGAATTTCAGAGTGAAGTGGAAAATCATCGTAACAAGAAAATAAAGTTTCTACGATCTGATCGTGGAGGAGAATATTTGAGTTACGAGTTTGGTTTACATTTGAAACAATGTGGAATAGTTTCGCAACTCACACCACCCGAAACACCACAGACAAATGGTGTGTCCGAACGTCGTGTCGTACTTTACTTGATATGGTGCGATCTATGATGTCTCTTACTGATTTACCGCTATCGTTTTGGGGATATGCTTTAGAGACGGCCGCATTCACGTTAAATAGGGCACCATCTAAATCCGTTGAGGCGACACCATATGAACTGTGGTTTGGCAAGAAACCAAAGTTGTCGTTTCTTAAAATTTGGGGCTGCGATGCTTATGTAAAGAAACTTCAACCAGATAAGCTCGAACCCAAATCGGAGAAATGTGTCTTCATAGGATACCCAAAGGAGACTGTTGGGTACACCTTCTATCACAGATCTGAAGGCAAGATTTTCGTTGCTAAATTCGGATCCTTTCTAGAGAAGGAGTTTCTCTCGAAAGAAGTGAGTGGGAGGAAAGTAGAACTTGATGAGATAATCAGATTCTGCTCCCTTATTGGAAAGTAGTTCATCACAAGAAAGCGGTTCTGTGACAACTACACCAATTGGTGAGGAAACTAATGATGTTGATCATGAAACTTCAGATCAAGTTGCTCGAACTTCAGAGGTCAAGCAGAGTAAAATACGCACCGGAGTGGTACGGTAATCCTATTCTGGAAGTCATGTTACTTGACCATGGCGAACCTACAAACTATGAAGAAGCGATGGTGAGCCCAGATTCCGCGAAATGGCCGGAAGCCATGAAATCTGAGATGGGATCCATGTATGAGAACAAAGTATGGACTTTGGTTGACTTGCCCAATGATCGGCAAGCCATTGAGAATAAATGGATCTTTAAGAAGAAGACCGGCGATGGTAATATAACTGTCTACAAAGCTCGACTTGTTGCAAAAGGTTTTCGACAAGTTCAAGGGGTTGACTATGATGAGACTTTCTCACCAGTGGCGATGCTTAAGTCTGTCCGAATCATGTTAGCAATTGCCGCATTTTATGATTATGAAATTTGGCAAATGGATGTAAAAACTGCATTCTTGAATGGATTTCTAGAAGAAGAGTTGTATATGATGCAACCAGAAGGTTTTGCTGATCCAAAAGGTGCTAACAAAGTGTGCAAGCTCCAATGATCAATTTATGGTCTGCAAGCCTCTCGGAGTTGGAATAAACGTTTTGATAGTGTGATCAAAGCATATGGTTTTATCTGCACCTTTGGAGAAGCATGTATTTACAAGAAAGTGAGTGGGAGCTCAGTAGCATTTACGATATTATATGTGGACGACATATTATTGATTGGAAATGATATAGAATTTCTGGATAGCATAAAAGGATACTTGAATAAAAGTTTTTCAATGAAAGACCTCGGTGAAGCTGCTTACATATTGGGCATCAAGATCTATAGAGATAGATCAAGGCGCTTAATTGGACTTTCACAAAGCACATACCTTGATAAAGTTTTGAAGAAATTCAAAATGGATCGAGCAAAGAAAGGTTTTTACCTGTACATAAGGTATAAGATTGAGTCGGACTCAATGCCCGACCACAGCAGAAGATAGAGAGAAAATGAAAGATGTTCCCTATGCTTCAGCCATAGGCTCTATCATGTATGCAATGCTGTGTACCGGACCTGACGTATGCTTAGGCTGTAAGCTTGGCAGAAGGTACCAAAGTAATCCAGGAGTGGATCATCGGACAGCGGTCAAGAACATCCTGAAATACACGAAAAGGACTAAGGATATGTTTCTCGTATATGGAGGTGACAAAGAGCTAGTAGTAAATGGTTACGTCAATGCAAGCTTTGACAGATCCGGACGATTCTAAATCGCAAACCCGGATACGTGTTTTTGTTAAGCGGTGGAGCTGTCGGTTGGTGCAGTTCTAAACAAAGCGTCGTGGCGGGATCTACATGTGAAGCGGAGTACATAGCTGCCCGGAAGCGACAAATGAAGGAGTCTGGATGAAAGAGTTCATTTCCGATCTAGGTGTCATACCTAGTGCATCGGGACCAATGAAGATCTTCTGTGACAATCTTGGTGCAATTGCCTTGGCAAAGGAATCCAGATTTCACAAGAGGACCAAGCATATCAAAAGACGCTTCAACTCCATTCGGGACCAAGTCCAAGTGGGAGACATAGAGATTTGCAAAATACATACGGATCTGAATGTTGCGGACCCATTGACTAAGCCTCTTCCACGAGCAAAACATGATCAGCACCAAGACTCCATGGGTGTTAGAATCATTCTTTGTGTAATCTAGATTATTGACTCTAGTGCAAGTGGGAGGCTGAAGGAAATATGCCCTAGAGGCAATAATAAAGTTATTATTTATTTCCTTATATCATGATAAATGTTTATTATTCATGCTAGAATTGTATTAACCGGAAACATAATACATGTGTGAATACATAGACAAAGCAGATAGTCACTAGTAAGCCTCTACTAGACTAGCTCATTAATCAAAGATGGTTATGTTTCCTAACCATGGACATGTGTTGTCATTTGATTAATGGGATCACCTCATTAGAAGAATGATGTGATTGACATGACCCATTCCGTTAGCTTAGCACTTGATCGTTTAGTATATTGCTATTGCTTTCTTCATGACTTATACATGTTCCTATAACTATGAGATTATGCAACTCCGTTTACGGAGGAACACTTTGGTACTACCAAAGCGTCACAACGTAATCGGGTGATTATAAAGGAGTACTACAGGTGTCTCCAAAGGTACTTGTTGGGTTGGCGTATTTCGAGATTAGGTTTTGTCACTCCGATTGTCGGAGAGGTATCTCTGGGCCTTCTCGGTAATACACATCACATAAGCCTTGCAAGCATTACAACTATTGAGTTAGTTGTGAGATGATGTATTACAGGAACGAGTAAAGAGACTTACCGATGCGAGATTGAACTAGGTATTGGATACCGACGATCGAATCTCGGGTAAGTAACATACCGATGACAAAGGGAACAACGTATGTTGTTATGCGGTCTGACCGATAAAGATCTTCGTAGAAAATGTAGGAACCAATATGGGCATCCAGGTCCCGCTATTGGTTATTGACCGGAGACATGTCTCGGTCATGTCTACATTATTCTCGAACCGTAGGGTCCGCACGCTTAAGGTTTTGATGACAGTTATATTATGAGTTTATGTATTTTGATGTACCGAAGGTTGTCCCGGATATGATCACGGACATGACGAGGAGTCTCGAAATGGTCGAGACATAAAGATTAATATATTGGACGGATCTATTTGGACACCGGAAAGGTTCCGGAGAAGTTTGGAGCTCCGGAGGTTACCGAACCCCGGGAGGTATATGGGCCTTATTGGGCCCATGTAGGAGGAAGGGAGAAAGGGAAGGGGGCGCGCCCCCCCAAGCCCACTCCGAATTGGGGAGGGGCGGCCCCTTCCTTTCTCCTTCCCCTCTTCCTATTCCTACTACTAGTACTACTTCCTAATACTAGTACTCCTTCCTTCCCTCCAAATAAGATAAGGAAAGAGGAAACCTACTTGGAGTAGGTTTCCCCCTCCCTATGGCGCGCCCCCCTTGAGGCCGGCCACCTCCTCCCTCCCTCCTTTATATACGGGGTAAGGGGGCACCCTAGGACACACAAGTTGATCCTTGAGATTGTTCCTTAGCCGTGTGCAGTGCCCCCCTCCACCATATTCCACCTCAGTCATATCATAGCAGTGCTTAGGCGAAGCCCTGCGTCGGTAGAACATCAAGATCGTCCTGCCACGCAGTCTTGTGGAACTCCCTCTCCCCGAGCTTTGCTGGATCGGAGCCCGAGGAGGCGTCATCGAGCTGAGCGTGTGCCAAGAACTCGGGAGGCGCCGGAGTAACGGCGGGATCGGCTAGATCGCGAGGAGAACGTCTGACTACTTCCTCTATGTTGTGATCGACTCGAGGCGCCGGAAGTAACGGCGCTGGGATCGGCTGGATCGCGAGGAGAACGTCGACTACTTCCTCTACGTTGTGATCGCTTCCGCTTTGGTCTACGAGGGTACGTACACAATACTCTCCCCTCTCGTTGCTATGCATCACCATGATCTTGCGTGTGCGTAGGAAATTTTTTGAAATTACTACGTTCCCCAACAATTCGTTGCTAAGAATGGATCCTTTCTAGAGAAGGAGTTTCTCTCGAAAGAAGTGAGTGGGAGGAAAGTGGAAGTTGATGAGGTAATAGTACCAGCTCCCTTATTGGAAAGTAGTTCATCACAGAAATCGGTTTACTGTGACACCTACACCGATTAGCGAGGAAGATAATGATAATGATCATGAAACTTCAGATCAAGTTGTCACTAAAATTAGTAGATCAACCAGAATAAAATCCACACGGTGGTACGGTAATCCTATTCGGAAGTCATGATACTAGATCATGGTGAACCTACGAACTATGAAGAAGCGATGGTGAGCCCAGATTCCACAAAATGGCTTGAAGCCGTGAAATCTGAGATGGGATCCATGTATGAGAACAAAGTATGGACTTTGGTTGACTTGCCCGATGATCGGCAAGCCATTGAAAATAAATGGATCTTTAAGAAGAAGGCATGACGCGATGGTAATATAACTATCTATAAAGCTCGAGTTGTTGCGAAAGGTTTTCGACAAGTTCAAGGGGTTGACTACGATGAGACTTTCTCACCCGTAGCGATGCTTAAGTCTGTCCGAATCATGTTAGCAATTGCCGCATTTATGATTATGAAATTTGGCAAATGGATGTAAAACTGCATTCTTGAATGGATTTCTAGAAGAAGAGTTGTATATGATGCACCTGAAGGTTTTGTTGATCCAAAAGGCGCTAACAAAGTGTGCAAGCTCCAGCGATCAATTTATGGTCCGTGCAAGCCTCTCGGAGTTGGAATAAACGCTTTGATAGTGTGATCAAAGCAAATGGTTTTATCTGAGACTTTTGGAGAAGCCTGTATTTACAAGAAAGTGAGTGGGAGCTCTGTAGCATTTCTAATATTATATGTGGACGACATATTGTTAATTGGAAATGATATAGAATTTATGGATAGCATAAAGGATACTTGAATAAAAGTTTTTCAATGAAATACCTCGGTGAAGCTGATTACATATTGGGCATCAAGATCTATAGAGATAGATCAATAAGCTTAATTGGACTTTCACAAAGCACATACCTTGATAAAGTTTTGAAAAAGATAAAAATGGATCAGGCAAAGAAAGTACTTTTACATGTGTTACAAGGTATGAAATTGAGTCAGACTCAATGCCCGACCACGGCAGAAGATAGAGAGAAAATGAAAGATGTTCCCTATGCTTCAGCCATAGGCTCTATCATGTATGCAATGCTGTGTACCAGACCTGACGTATGCTTAGCAATAAGCTTGGCAGGAAGGTACCAAAGTAATCCAGAGTGGATCATCGACAGCGGTCAAGAACATCCTGAAATACGAAAAGGACTAAGGATATGTTTCTCGTATATGGAGGTGACAAAGAGCTAATCGTAAATGGTTACGTCGATGCAAGCTTTGACACTGATCCGGACGATTCTAAATTGCAAACCGGATCGTATTTTTATTAAGCGGTGGAGCTGTCGGTTGGTGCAGTTCTAAACAAAGCGTCGTGGCGGGATCTACATGTGAAGCGGAGTATATAGCTGCTTGGAAGCAGCAAATGAAGGAGTCTGGATGAAAGAGTTCATTTCCGATCTAGGTGTCATACCTAGTGCATCGGGACCAATGAAGATCTTCTGTGACAATCTTGGTGCAATTGCCTTGGCAAAGAAATCCAGATTTCACAAGAGGACCAAGCATATCAAGAGACGATTCAATTCCATTCGTGACCATGTCCTAGTGGGAGACATAGAGATTTGCAAGATACATACGGATCTGAATGTTGCTGACCCATTGACTAAGCCTCTTCCACGAGCTAAACATGATCAACACCAAGACTCCATGGGTGTTAGAATCATTCTTGTATAAACTAGATTATTGACTCTAGTGCAAGTGGGAGGCTGAAGGAAATATGCCCTAGAGGCAATAATAAAGTTATTATTTATTTCCTTATATCATGATAAATGTTTATTATTCATGCTAGAATTGTATTAACCGGAAACATAATACATGTGTGAATACATAGACAAAGCAGAGTGTCACTAGTACGCCTCTACTTTACTAGCTCGTTAAATCAAAGATGGTTATGTTTCCTAACCATAGACATGAGTTGTCATTTGATTAACGGGATCATATCATTAGGAGAATGATGTGATTGACTTGACCCATTCCATTAGCTTAGCACTTGATCGTTTAGTATGTTGCTTATGCTTTCTTCATGACTTATACAAAGTTCACTGCAACTATGAGATTATACAACTCCCGTTTACGGAGGAACATTTTGTGTGCTACCAAACGTCCACAACGTAATCGGGTGATTATAAAGGTGCTCTACAGATGTCTCCAAAAGTATATGTTGAGTTGGCATGAATCAAGATTAGGTTTTGTCACTCCGATTGTCGGAGAGGTATCTCTGGGCCTTCTCGGTAATACACATCACATAAGCCTTGCAAGCATTGCAACTAATGAGTTAGTTGTGAGATGATGTATTACGGAACGAGTAAAGAGACTTGCCGATGCGAGATTCAACTAGGTATTGGATACCGACGATCGAATCTCGTGCAAGTAACATACCGATGACAAAGGGAACAACGTATGTTGTTATGCGGTCTGACCGATAAAGATCTTCGTAGAAAATGTAGGAACCAATATGGGCATCCAGGTCCCGCTATTGGTTATTGACGGAGATGTGTCTCGGTCATGTCTACATTGTTCTCGAACCGTAGGGTCCGTGACGCTTAAGGTTTCGATGGCGGTTATATTATGAGTTTGTGTATTTTGATGTACCGAAGAAGTTGAGTCCTGGATGTGATCACGGACATGACGAGGAGTCTCGAAATGATCGAGACATAAAGATTGATATATTGGACGGCTACATTCGGACACGGAAAGGTTCCGGAAGTTTCCGGAGAAAGACGGAGTGCCGGAGGGTTACCGAACCCCGGGAACTAATGGGCCTTATTGGGCCAAGAGGGAGAGAGAGGGCTGCGCCAGAGGTGGCGCGCCCCCCATGGGAGTCCGAATTGGACAAGGAGGCGCGGCCCCCTTCCTCTCCTCTCCTCTCTTTCCTTCCCCTTCCTCCTTCCTAGTTGGACTAGGAAGGGAGTCCTACTCCCACTAGGAGGAGGACTCCTCCCTCCTGGCGCACCTCCTAGGGCCGGCCGGCCCTCCCCTTGCTCCTTTATATATGGGGGCAGGGGGGCACCCTAGGACACACAAGTTGATCCTTGAGATCGTTCCTTAGCCGTGTGCGGTGCCCCCCTCCACCATATTCCACCTCGGTCAAATCGTAGCAGTGCTTAGGCGAAGCCCTGCGTTAGTAGAACATCAAGATCGTCACTGCCCGTCGTCTTGTGGAACTCTCTCTCCCGGAGCTTTGCTGGATCGGAGCCCGAGGAGCGTCCACCGAGCTGTCGTGTGCCAAGAACTCGGAGGTGCCGGAGTAACGGTGCTTGGATCGGTTGGATCGCGAGGAGAACGTCGACTACTTCCTCTACGTTGTGATTGCTTCCGCTTCGGTCTACGAGGGTACGTAGACAACACTCTCCCCTCTCGTTGCTATGCATCACCATGATCTTGCGTGTGCGTAGGAAATTTTTTGAAATTACTACGTTCCCCAACAACATAGACTCTCACATAGACCATGGGTTAGTACACAAAGTGCAATGGATAATGCTTACCATACCATGGGATCACTTGATCCCTCTCGGTACATCTTCTACGCTTTGTGAGTTGATCAACTTGATTCACTCTTGACTTAGTCTTGATCAACCTTGAATCTTTCCAACTCTCTTCGTTTGGATGATGTCTTGAAGGTAAACATGAATGATCACACAATCTTCTTCTTCAAGACATGCTTGCAATAAGCTCAACACTCACATGACCAATCTTTGGATAATTCCTTAATAGCACCTTGGTCAACACATAAACTCCTTGAAACCAACACATGGACTTCAAGAAATGCCTATGGACAAATCCTTCAAATATAACTCAATGCAACCATTAGTCCATAGAGAATGTCATCAATTACCAAAACCACACATGGGGGCACAGCATGTCCTTTCAATCTCCCCCATTTTGGTAATTGATGACAATCACTTTCAAGAGAGTTTATATAAGGAATTATGCATCACCATGCAATGCAACAACCAATAATGCATGAGTATGAGATGCAAATGCTTAGGAACAAAGCCAAAGCAAGGAGAAAACTCTGAAGACTTCTCCACAAAACTCTCTGAAACTTCTCCCCCATTGGCATCGATTGCCAAAATGGGCGAAACGCTAAGAAGACCAATATAAAAGGTGTTCCTCCAAAAGTTGTGTATTTCTCAACAAGAGAGTGGAATGCCATACACATATCCAAAGGTAATACTTGGAGGAAGACCAACTATATTGAGGCACCAAGATTGCAAAAGAATGATATGCCACAAAGACATAACAAAGAGAGAAACAAGCAATCAAGCAATCAAAAGATACCAATTGAAGCAAGCTATCAAAAGATATCAACTGAACCAAGTAGACCAAAAGATCCCTACGAGCCACATGAAAAAGATATTATGATATGGGCAGAGGATTGTTCTAAAGAAACTAGAGAAGCTCCCCATGATTTGTGCACATCAAGAATTTTTGTATTTGGATACAAAGTGCACAAAATATGATCATAGCTCCCCCAAAGTCAACAGAAACTAACAACAAGTGCAATAGAGCATATAGGAAACTAAGCCTAGCGCTTGCAACAAGCATATGGTTGAGCAACATTGTAAAAGAGGCAACTTAAGAATAGGCTCAACCAAAATGATGTGTGTGAGTCATGGCAAAGCACATGAGAAGACTAATATACGGATGAGCATAAGCATCAACATAGTCTCGAATGAATGAGATACACGGTGCAAAGCCTTTCATTCTCACACACAACTAGCAAATGGGTTCACAAGCTTACTAATAAGAAAATAGAGAACCTATGCTTGTGACAACCCGTGGTGAAGATAGACGATGAGAGGCTCATCAAGACGAGGGTACCAATTAAGATGGCAAAAGCCTCGTAAAGATGAGCAAGAGGAAAATAATCTTCACCACACAAGAGTGCATCAAGATGCAACGATAGAGGACATGCACTCAAGGCAAAAGCTTTCACGGAGCCACCAAAGAAATAATATAAGAAAGACAAGGTGGACGTGAAAGAAAGGATATCAACTAGAGATGTAATTTCTCTCAAGTGAGGTTCTAGGTAGACAAAATCATGATAATATATATCTACAAAGAGGGATGTACACGCAAAATAGTTACAACATGAAGGAACATGATATCCACAAGGAAGTCATAAATATACCAATAAGATATTGGCTTGAAAGCATAGCACTTGGCTAGATATGGTATTATTGTATATAAATGAATTCCTACCGCATGAACATCAAAGACATCACAACTAGCAACATGAGATCATCTTGAGATGCTTTGAGAAAGGAAACAAGTATCACAAGAAAGAATGAAATACATGCCATGATACAACCTACACAAGGTTGATGCAAGTAATGTGTGCATGTAGTAGATGATGATACTTATTACCGAGATACCATTGGAAGGATGTAGTAGATACCAATTGAAGGTAGATAGTAGTTCATTGATCATCCTAGCTTGACTCCAATATGCACATGGTGACAACACCTTCCTTGTGAGTGAGCCGAGCATCCAATGCATCTCCAAATGTTCCTATAAGAACAACACAAACTAAATGGTACCCAAACTCATCGGGACCAAATAGTTAGAAACACCAATACATAGGACAAACTCCACATAAATATGTGCATATAGATATGAAAATGAATATCATGCACATCTCATCCAAATTGAGACTAGGTGGAGTTTCTCCCATATATTGAGTCAAAGAAAGAAAGCATGCCAAATAAAATACATGAAGAAAACATGCATGCTCAAGACTTCAAAACCCGAAACCAAATGACAAAGAAATGCCAAGTGAAAAGGATACCAAATGAATAAAACATCACTTGGAGGATATCCATAAAAGATACATCAAGGAATGAGATATCCATTGATACACTCAAAATAAAAGAGATCAAACTCCCAAAAGAGAGGATGGTTCCAAACAAACCAAGCTCTCTACAAAGTTTCATGATGGCACAAAGTACCAAAAAGAAAACGGCTTGCCTTCCACCAACACACACTTGATAAGGATCGCAAGATGAGTGTCTTATAGAAAATAGGATAGCTCCCCCAAGACTAGTGCATTATAGAGAATTTGCATTTGAATACAAAATGCACAAGGTGGGATCACCACTTTCACTATATCTAGAAAACACTAGACAAGGACGAGAAATAAACAAGATCCACAAGTGGTAGGGAAGACAACGGGGGTTGACACAAACCTTGGCAAGAGAAAAGGCAAAATTAAAAAACAAAAGCCAATGTAAAGATGATCAATAAATTCTACCACAAAAGTGAGTACCAATTGTCAAAAGACAAGAAGTAAATGGAAATAATTCCCGGTGGTAGATAGCAAGGATATCCGACATCATCTTCACACCAAACACAAGCAAATTGCAACTTGTAGAGCTATCATGCCACCTAGGAACAAGATAATTTACAATATCAATTCTAGGTGACAATATCTCAAATGTACACATTTTCTAGGCTAGTAATACACACATAGCATATTACTCCCCATAATGTGATACCAATTAAAGATAGACAAGAGGCAATTAAAAAGATCCAACAAGAGATAATTAATGGACAATTTAGAATTTGAATTTCTCATGAGAGATATACCACCTAGAGACTAGATAATCTTGAAATATCAATACTAGATGGTATTACTCATGTACACACATTTATAGAATTGTGAGGTGCACAAAGCACATCACTCCCCCATAATTGGATATTCCATTAATCTCTCACAAGAGCCAACTAAGAAATAAACAAGATGCACAAAGGCTCAACGTACGACACACATGTACATGAAGTGCAAACCAACATACACCAACTTGATTACTCAAGATAAGCAATTTGGAGACACAACATATACAAACACATGCAAGGAACAAAACCAAAACATGCAAAGGGGCAAGTAACTTTCAATGTAAACAATTTGAGTACAAGTTACCTCAAGGAGGCACATTGGATATAAGATAGAAACTTGATAATCCGAATGACTTGGCTTTAGACAATTAGAATGATGAAGTCCCCTTGATTCTTCATAAAGTAGCCAAGTCTCCAATGCCCTCCAACAACACCTACTGATCAAGTTTGAGCTAGTTGGTCCCCAACCAAGTTGGGTCCTAAGAGGTTAGTCACAATAGGCTTGGCCACCCAAATGGTTCTTTTCTTGACACCACTTTGAGTACCAACAAACTTGGCAAACACATTGCCAACCTTATCCTTCCCAAGAGAATAGACATCATCAATAATAATTGGGTTGGATAAGTTACCACTAGTGCATGAAGAAGCGACGTGGCCTTTCTCACGACATAAGTAGCAATGTCTACTCTTCACTATCTTCTCACTTGATTTCTCAACAAGAGAAGCATTAACTTGAGTCTTCTTGGGAAGTGGCCTTTATTCAACTTGAGGTTGAGCATGAGATTGAACTTGTGCCCTCTTCCCTTGTTGCTTGACACTAATGGCCTTCTTCTTCAATGGGAAAGATCTAACATGATGCCCTTCTACTTTGCACTTGAAGCAAACAATCTTGGCCGACTTCTTGACTTGTTCTTGGCCCTTCTTTTTGTTCATCTTGGACTTCTTCTTCTTATTGGAGTTGAATCCAAGTCCACCTTTGTCATTGGGGGATTTCCGCACACTCAAGATATTGTTGAGTGTGGATTTCCCTTCATGACTCTTTTCCAAGTCTTTCTTCAAAGAAGTGACTTGGGCCTTGAGCTCTTTGATTTCCTCTACATGGTTAGTCTCAATACAAGTACTAGAGGAAGTATAAGCTTCATTGTTAGAGCAACAAGGCAAGGAAAGCAATTCATCACAAGATGTACCAACATTGTGAGTAGATGAATTACGAGGACTAGCACATATCAATATAGCATTTTGACTAGAAGTAGTGCTAGTATCCACATGAGGCTCACTAGATGTTACCTTAGCAAGCATGGCCTCATGAGCTATCTTTAGCACATTATGGGATACTAGAAGATCATCATGAGAGCTTGTGAGCCTTACATGATTTTCTTCCAACATCCCATAATTGCTAGATAGCAACACAAGTTGAGCCCTTAGCTCAACATTCTCCATCAATATGGATGCTTCACAAGAGATAGAGTTAGTAGCACAAGCATCATCATTAGCAACAAGAGCAGAAGACAACTTGGCAAGCTCATTTGAATATGAAGCTTTAAGTTGAGCATGAGACTCGGTGAGTTTGATGAGCTCACTCTTAATGACCCTTGAGCCATTTTCGAGGTGCTCAAAGTCCTCAAGGAGTTTAGCATGCACAACTTCAAGCTCCTCATTTTAGTTTCAAAATCATTGGCCACCTCAAGATCTCTATCACGAGATTCCCTCACTCTAGATAATTCTAGAGCAAAAGTCTCCTCAAGAGATTCCTTGGTGGTTTGTTCAAGTTCAAGAGATTGAGAGAGGTCCGCAATCTCATTAGCGTAATCACGCTCATGACCTTCCATTTTATCAATGGTGACCTCATGCTCATCAAGACGAGATTCCAACTCATCAATATATTTCTTGCCCTCAATAGCAATAGACATTATTTCCATGAAGTTGGAACGAGCAATTTTATTCTTAAGAAGAGCTTTAAAAATCATTTCCCCCTTAATTTTTAAGGAGGCAACATCATCACTCTCTTCATCATAATCAACACCATCATCACTCTTGCCATCATCAATATCATCACAAGATATATTGGGATTCAAAGTGGGAGATACCTTTGAAGCCTTGGCCATAAGGCAAAATGCAATAGATGATGATATAGGATCCCTTGAAGCACCATTCAAGACCACATCTTGTTCCATGGAGTGTTGGGTTTCATCTACATTGTTAGCACAACAACTCGAGGAAATACATGCATTTTTATCGTGGCAACAAGATATAGCAAGCATATCATCATGAGATTTAGTCAAGCAATTTCTACATGATATGCAAGGACTATCAACACTAGCAAGTGAAACATTTGGAGTGCTCGAAGTGCTAAGGCCCAAAGACGGAGCATTGAAATAATATAGTGATGAAGAATCATCCACAAAAAGCACACTATCATCATTGCAATGACCGACACTACTCACCATATCATTACCTTGTGGCAAACCACATGTAGGTGAAGTAGAAGAAGTTGAGAAGACTATACGGCGGAGGTGGAGGGAGAACAATCATCCCTACAAATCTTGGACACACCATATTTATCTTGAAGCTTCGTCCACAACTCATGAGCATCCCGAGCGGCATGAGTTGAAATATAACTACATTGCTCAAAGCATCGAAAAGCACATTAGAAGCTTGAGCATTGAGATAAGAGTTTTTCTCTTCCTCTAAAGATAATCTTTGGGGATCCTTTGGAGGAGAAAAACCCATATCTACAATTCGCTCCAAATTTGGGTCCATGACCCTAAAGATATTCCCAAACATCAAAATTTGTGCCATCGAAACTAAGAGTGTCAGAGAATCCTAATCCCCTAGTCGACATCTTTACTCTCTAGGCGGTTAAGCCCAACAAAGAGAGACGAGGCTCTGATACCAATTGAAAGATCGTGGATGTCGCCTAGAGGGGGGGGGGGGTGAATAGGCGCTTTAAAATAATTACGGTTTAGGATTGAACAAATGCGGAAAAAACCTAGCGGTTAATTTGTCAAGCACAAAACCTAAAACAACTAGGCTCACCTATGCACACCAACAACTTATGCTAAGCAAGATAATCAACTATGTGATAGCAAGATATATGACAAAGAACAATATGGCTATCACAAAGTAAAGTGCATAAGTAAAGGGCTCGGGTAAGAGATAACCGAGGCACGCGGAGACGGCGATGTATCCCGAAGTTCACACCCTTGCGGATGCTAATCTCCGTTTGGAGCGGTGTGGAGGCACAATGCTCCCCAAGAAGCCACTAGGGCCACCGTAATCTCCTCACGCCCTCGCACAATGCAAGATGCCGTGATTCCACTAAGGGACCCTTGAGGGCGGTCACCGAACCCGTACAAATGGCAACCCTTTCGGGCGGTCACCGAACCCGTACACTTTGGCAACCCTTGGGGCGGTCACGGTGCAGATCAAATTGCTCAGGCGATCTCCACAACCTAATTGGAGACCCCGACGCTTGGGAGCTTTACACCACAATGATTGAGCTCCGAACACCACCAACCGTCTAGGGCGCCAAGGCACCCAAGAGGAACAAGCTCTAGGGTGCCCAAACACCCAAGAGTAATAAGCTTCTCAAACTTCACTTCCACGTATCACCGTGGAGAACTCAAACCGATGCACCGAATGCAATGGCAAGGGAACACAGAGTGCCCAAGTCCGTCTCTCTCAAATCCCACCGAAGCAACTAATGCTAGGGAAGAAAATGAGAGGAAGAACAAGAAGGAGAACACCAAGAACTCCAAGATCTAGATCCAAGGGGTTCCCCTCATATAGAGGAGAAAGTGATTGGTGGAAATGTGGATCTAGATCTCCTCTCTCTTTTCCCTCAAAAACTAGCAAGAATCCATGGAGGGATTGAGAGTTAGCAAGCTCGAAGAAGGTCAACAATGGGGGAAGAACACGAGCTCAAAGGATAAGGTTCAATGGGGAAGAAGACCCCCTTTTAAAGGTGGGGAAAAATCCAATCGTTATGCTCACAGCCCGCACGGAGCGGTGGTACCGCTCGACATCACGGTACTCTTGCTAGGGGTAGTGGTACTCGCTAAGGGTAGCGGTACTACCGCTATGACGGTACTAAAAAATTACATCCGTGCCTATCACCGCTGGACTTGTGGCGAAGTTTTTGGTCCCGGCGGAAGTAGCCACGGAAGTAGCCATGATAGTACTGCTCCAAGCGGTAGTACCGCTCCCAAGAGCGGTAGTACCGCTCCCAAGGGCGGTAGTAAAAATTACTTCCGCTCCTACCATGCGGTAGTACCGCTGCAACCTTTTCAGAACACCAAAACTACCATAACTTCTGCATTCGGACTCCGAATTCGACAAAACCAAGTTTGTTGGAAAGCTAGAGACAAGGGCTAACACAATCTTGAGAGAAATACCAATAATAAGCAAATGAGAAAAGGCCCAAATGAAAATGGTGAGAACCCTTCCTCGGAAAAGACCGGTAAAACCTCCAACACCGAAAACATCATAGAAGACGATGCAAACTCCGTTTTCGATGAACTCAAGCTTGTAATAAAGATGACCATAAGCTCTAAGACTCACAAAGAGAACCAAACAAGAACCAAGAAATATGATGCAAGGATGCAATGGTTTGAGCTCTCGACGAACGATACGATCAAGCTACTCACTTGAGAGCCCCCCCTTGATAGTACGGCTATCGATCCTATAACCCGGTCTCCCAACTACCACCATGAGACCGGTAAAATAGAAAACCTATAAAGGGAAAACCTTTGCCTTGCACATGATCCACTTGAGCTAGATGATGACGATCTTGTCCTCCTCAAGATGGACCACCTTTCTTGATTGTGTTGGGTCGATGGAGACTAGATGATTGCTCCCCATACTCCACTATGGGTGAGCCACTCTTCGGCACATCTTCACAAGTCCATTGACACCACAATGGATGGAAAGCTTCAAGCACTTGATATCTTCGTGATGCTCCACTTGAACTTGCACACGGCAATCTTGATGACTATCACCACTTGATGTCATCCTTTCCATGGGTTGTATGATATCTTCCTCTTGACGCAAGCCCATGGACACGTACCTAACCCCACATAGACTCTCACATAGACCATGGGTTAGTACACAAAGTGCAATGGATAATGCTTACCATACCATGGGATCACTTGATCCCTCTCGGTACATCTTCTACGCTTTGTGAGTTGATCAACTCGATTCACTCTTGACTTAGTCTTGATCAACCTTGAATCTTTCCAACTCTCTTCGCTTGGATGATGTCTTGAAGGTAAACATGAATGATCACACAATCTTCTTCTTCAAGACATGCTTGCAATAAGCTCAACACTCACATGACCAATCTTTGGATAATTCCTTAATAGCACCTTGGTCAACACATAAACTCCTTGAAACCAACACATGGACTTCAAGAAATGCCTATGGACAAATCCTTCAAATATAACTCAATGCAACCATTAGTCCATAGAGAATGTCATCAATTACCAAAACCACACATGGGGGCACCGCATGTCCTTTCAGAGCGGCTCCGTCTTGATGATGAAGAAGTGGAATGATGTCGGTTTCTCATCAAGGCGCGGATCTCGTCCATTCTTCCATCATTCTCTTGCTTGTGAGCGTCGAACTTGTTGTCGAAGTAGTCTCTTGTACGTTGTTCGGAGAGTCGCAAGTCGGTGGCGAGATTGTCGATGCGGTCGCTCATTGCTTGTTGTTCTTGGTGCAACGCTCGTTGTGCACCAAAGAGCTGGTTCTTGGTGACGTATGATGACATGTTGTCGTCTTGTTCTATGAAGAGTGGGTTGGTAGAAGTACTTGGCCTATCCATCATTCCAAGCAAAAATGTGAGTGGTAGAAGGAGAAGAACTTATACCAATGTACCTTTGACCGAAGTTGATGATGAATCAAGTTCACTCAAATGCGGACAATGAAATAGCACTATTGGTACCAATCCTTGTCGGTTCTCACACCTACACAAATAAAAGCTTATGGTGGAGCTTGGTGAGGATGGTGGCACAAAATTTGATGCATTTGTAAGTGAGCGTCAATAATGTTGGAAAAGGTACACAAATTTGCAAATGCAACAAGTAGACCAAGCAAATAGTGGTACACGGAAACACATACGCAAATAGATAAGTGGGATTGTGCAAACCAAAAGTGAGCCAAAATGTGGAATCCATGAAAATGCTCTTGTTGCACAATACTAGAGAGACGCTTAGCACGATTGCACAATAGGCGGATCTGGAACTTGTGCACAACCTACTATGCAAAAATGAAACTATCTCTATCCTCATTATGCTATATGTATGGTATTTCAAAGCGATGATCCAAGATGATCCAATGTGACAATCTTAATGTAGTATGATGCTATGGTTCTTGCTCATAAGCTCTTTGCTTATCTTTCCTCTTTGCTTAAAAGCTTGGGTGGCTCTTTCACTTTTGAGCTCTTTTCTCATACAAAACTTCGCGAACCGAGATAGTAATTGTGTATGCTATGACAACTTTGTGACACACAAATGGATCCCAAGATATGCACCACGGTGGTATGGTATGTATGCTATGGAGTATGATCACTAATGCGCACAAGTCACGTTGCCTGCAATACTCAACGGCTAGTCTCGATGGGTAAGCTACGCAAAAGTAGGGACAATGTGGGTATCAATGCAAATGCAATGTTTGACAAAGATGTCGTCGAAGTTACCGTCCTTGGTGATGATGAGACCCTTGCGAAGTTGAGCCGTGGTGATGATGAAATCGAACTGCACCTAGATAGTCGAAACACAAGAGGATACGAAAGCCACAACTCAAAATCTCAAGGACCAAAATGTGGTAAAATCGTCATGGGATGTATTGGGGAGGATGGGTGTATGTGGTTTTGGAAGATGTGGTGGAAGGTGGGGCTGAGGTGGTGGTGAACTGACAAAGTTCAGGTTCGTCAGGGTTTTACGGACGTCCGGTCCTTTACGGTCGTCCGGACCTCGTCGGACGTCCGGCCGTATCCGGTCGTCCGGAGACTGGGCAAAAATCGGGCTCGGGAAGAACAGCGAGATTTCGGGGAAGAATGAAATGGTGAGGTCGAAATCGAGTGATTTGGTGGATGGAAAAGGGTGGGGAGTGAGGGAAAAGCTAGATCCACACGTAGCAACTCAAATCCATGGACTAAATCCAACAAAATCTCAACTCACAAACAAATCACAAAAAACATTGGGGCTATTTTTGGTGGGGAATTTTCGGAATTAGGACAAAAACAACAAAATCAAGCTAGAAAAAGAGGGGTAGGGGCTCCAAAAACGTGATCAACGTGGCTCATGATACCAAGATGATGTAGGGCGGAACCCTATGTGAACGATCTTTCACGTTTGGAGTGGATCCTACGGGGAATCACGAAGAACACGCGGAAGAACAAAGGGAAACACGGAGGAAACGAGAGAGAAATCACTTGGCCAACAAAGAATCAATCACACAAGTGCTAGATCACCACACACAAAGAGATACACATGATTCACAATCAACAAAGGTAAGGATACACGAGTAGCCGTTCTTCTCTGAGAGGAGGTCTTGATGGGGTCCACCCTAGAAGGGGGTCTTGAATCCGCTTGGGGGATCTTCTCCGTAGAGGTCCTGAGCTCTGAGGAGAAGTAACCAAGTGGATGAGCAAGGCTCTCACACAAACATGAGCTAAACCTAAGCTAACCCTTGAAAGTTGGGGAAGAAGGAGTATATATAGTCTAGGGGGCGAAGGGGTACAAGGGCTGCGGCCCAAACGAAGTCAACACACAGGCGTCGGACGTCCGGAAGGCGTCGGACGTCCGGAGGCTCGGGACGGTCCGGACGTCCGGACGGGCTCGGGCGTCCGTAGGATCAGTTCTGTCGTGGGCGCGTCGGACGTCCGGAGAGGGTCGGTCGTCCGGAGCTTCGTCTTGTCCGGACGTCCGGAAGTTGTCGATCGTCCGTAGATTGATTCGAAGTGCGTCGGTCGGACGTCCGGAGGCTTCGGTCGTCCGTAGTTTTGGTTCGGGTGGCAAAGTGCCGGACATCTGGAAAGTCCGGTCGTGCGGGTCCTGGGACTCGTCGGACGTCCGGAAAGCGTCAGACGTCCGGTGCCTGTGCCTTCAGCAGCATCTCTTCTTCTTCTTCAATATGCTTGGCGTCCTCGCCGCCTTGGCTCTCGCAAGTAGTTGATCCTTGGCTCACCTCCATGTACCTAATTACACATAGAGTCTCCAAATGAGGTAGTAGCCATGTCTCGTGAGTAGGAAGAGGGAGTTCGGAGAGGAGCGAATTCACCTTATCCTCGATAGCCTTAACTCGGGCTCTTGTCATGGATCCTAGTGGCGTTGAGGGAGATGTAGGCACGTCCATGGGGATGAGCGAAGGATGCTCCGCATCAATGTTTCATAGATAACTGGCCAAAATAAGTTTGCTTGTGCAGTAGGTTGCATCTTGGTCTCACCTTGTGCCATAATAGACAAACGATCACCTCAAGGGATGTTCTAGTGGGCTGGTGCAGTCGAGAGCTCTTGCTTTGCTTCGTTTGCTGTTTTTCATTCTTCTTTACTTTTGTTTTTGTATATACTAGGTTCTGCTGGGTATATCCTCCACATGTCGCCACAGTGAACGGCGAGTGTACTAAGTTCTCTGCCTGAGGCTCCTCTGTTTCGACGCGACGATGGCTTCGAGGGGAATTAGCGCCTTTGGACGTCCTTGCTCAAGCTCGGATCAGGAAATCGAGGAGATTAGCGTGGTGCGAACGTATGAAAGACTAGACACGGGCACCGACAGACGAACGAGGGGATTGTGGGTTGATTCTCACAAATATCAAGGGTTTTCTGTAGAATATACATGACGGACCAAACCAAAAGTATCACTTTCTTTTATTAGTAGGTATATATTTCATCTTAACTTGCATTTTTTAAAGTTCAACGTGAATTAAAAAATATGCATGTAATGTACAAAATGTGTTCCTTTAATTTGTAAAAAAATCATATCATCCAGAAAATATTGTTCATCACATTTTTGAAAAATGATCACATGTTTAAGAAATGTCCAGGCAGTGTAAAAAAATGTGTTCGCCAAATACTTAATATTTTTTTGTAAAATTTAAAGAATAAATTCACATGTATCCAAAAAATGTTTGACATGTATTTATAATAAGATGTCTAAAATCTATTCGAAAAACAATGTTAAACGCGTACTTATTCAAAAAATGTTCATCATATAGTTTGAAAATGTTCAATGTGTACACAAAACTGTAAACTATGTATATGATAAATTTTCAATGTGTATTTGAAAATTATTTATCATGTATTTTTAAAATTTTTTAATGTGTATCTGAAAAACGTTTCAAATCAAATGTATAAATAAATTCAAGGTTTATTTGAAAAATATTTATAATTATTCAAAAAATATATTTAAACATGTATTAAAATGTTTATCATGTAATTGGAAAATGTTCATTGCTATGAAAAGTACACGTATTAAGAAAAATATAACATGTATTTGGAAGAAATAAAAACAAAAAATGTAAAATAAAAAGATACAATGAATCTTACCAAAATTGGCGGAGGGTTCCATGGACGGGTGCAAAACCACCCACTAAACGCATTATATTTGGGCCGGCCCATCCTATCGTCTGCATCACAGTAGGCGAGATATAGCTATCGCGTGCGCAATACTTATTATATTGGTAGTGCTGGCTATTCCAAATATGGGCCGGCCCTAACGAGAGTGACCGCGCGGAGCAGGAGGACCACCTCCATGCTCCCTCCTACACGTCCTCTCCACTTCCGCGTGACATGAAACCGCCGGCGGCGCAGCAACGATGGTGATAAAAGTCCACCGTGTGTACTGATGATGATTATTTTCCTCCAGCGTTACGTTACTGCCCGTTTTCGTTCACTTGCTCGACCATCCACGCTAGGCAGTAGGCACGATCTCCTCCTTTCTGCCACCCGTCTGGTCTTCCACGTTCCACCTCCCAATGTTAGCCAACCATTGTTCCTTGCTTGGTTTTGTGTTTGCCGGCCATCCTTCTTCGTCCCTGTTGAGTGTATCCGCTGCTGCACGGTTGATGCAATTCGAGAGAAGTTAGTACTAAGTAGAGTCGTACGGTCATGGACTACATACGATTCGATTTTTTACATCCCCTGGAGGCTGGAGCTGAACTAGACAGCAACATCGATGACGGTCGTGGCCGCTACCTCGCAGTCACTGTCCAAAGACACGCACGGTCCGGTCCGCCTGCCCTGAGTGTGGGGAGTCTTGCTCAACCAGGAGTGCGAGTGCGCCGACGCCGTCGAGCACAGGTACCCCGCAGCCGCCGTCGGCGACGGCCGCAGGTGTGGCGCGCGCTTCCTGGCAATGGAAATGAGAAGCGGAATAGTTACGTGGTAGGTACGTACCACTTGGACAGTTATTTGTCTCTTTATTATTTACTTTCAGGGAGTGAGAAGAAAATTAGGTCAAACAAACTTAGAGCACATGTGCAAAATGTGTTGTGTTCTTACTTGCGTGGGCGTTTGTATGTTCAAAATGTTTTATGAATTTTTGATAATTTTTTTTGAGGGGTAAGAACCTGCTTTACACTAGTAGAAAAGGGGGAAATGGTCCAGGCCGGGTCAGCCGATTAGTCCCGGTTCAATCTGTAACCGGACCCATGGGCATTGGACCCGGTTCGTGAGCCCGAGGGCCGGGCCGGGCCACGTGGGCCATTGGTCCCGGTTCGTCTGGACCTTTTGGTCCCGGTTGGTGGAAACGACCAATAAACTCGCCTGGCCATCACCATTGATCGGTTGGTGGCAGGCAGGACCAAAGGGAAGCCTTTGGTCGGTTCAAGCCACCAACCCACCAATGAATTGCCTATATATACCTCGCCCATGAAGAGCACTTCACCGCTCTGTTTTCTTGATCGTTAGAGAGCTTTGTGGTGCTCTAGCTCACCTCCTGTGCACACGAGGTGTTCGATGGAATGCCCGAGCCACACTACTTAACTTTCTCCTTTCCAAGCTCGACCTCCAAACTCCATTTTCCTCAATATTTGTCTAGGTTTAGCGGTTTGTCACGTCCTGTCTCCGTCTTCACCGCCGTCGATCGCCCGCGCCGATCTCATTGCCGGCACCACCGTGGTGAGCCTCTTGTTCTTATCTTCTTTCTGAAAGGAAAAATATTCTTACTTGTATGTTTAGATAGATACTTGTATTATTTTGGTTTTAATATGATGATGAACTTCTATTAATTTGGTCACTTAATTATCTATTCATGATGTTCTGTAATGATTTTTGACACACTTAATTATATATAATGCACGCAGATGAACCGACAATGGATGTACGGTGAAAGAAAAACCTCCGAGTACATTAAGGGCGTGCATGATTTTCTCGAAGTGGCTGAGGCAAACAAAGCGAGAATGGTTTTATGTGTTGTCCATGCCCTATATGTGGGAATCTGAAGTCTTACTCTCGACCGGAAAATCCTTCACACCCACACCTTTACAAGGGTTTCATGCCACACTATAATGTTTGGACGAGGCACGGAGAAATAGGGGTTATGATGGAGGACGGCGAAGGAGAAGAGTACGATGACAACTATGTGCCCCCTGAATACGGTGATGCTACTGAATATCAAGAGGACCAGACCATGTGCACGATGATGCTGCAACGGGCGAAGCTGCTGAAGATCAAGAGGAACCAGACGATGTGCCCGATGATGATGATCTCCGCTGGGTCATTGTCGATGCAAGGATGCAATGCGAAAGTCAAAAGGAGAAGCTGAAGTTCGATCGCATGTTAGAGGATCACAAAAAAGGGTTGTACCCCAATTGCGAAGATGGCAACACAAAGCTCGGTACCGTCTTTGGAATTGCTGCAGTGGAAGGCGAGAGAATGTCATGCTCGACAAAGGATTTGAGAAGCTACCTGAAAATATTGAAGAAGAAGCTTCCAAAGGATAACGAATTGCCCGACAAGACATACGCAACAAAGAAGGTCGTATGCCCTCTAGGATTGGAGGTGCGTAAGATACATGCATGCCCTAATGATCGCATCCTCTACCCAGTGCGTACAAGGATCTGAACGCATGCCCGGTATGCGGTGCATTACGGTATAAGATCGCACGAGATGACCACTGGTGATGTTGACGGCAACCCCGGGAAGAGAGTTCCTGCGAAGGTGATGTGGTATGCTCCTATAATACCACGGTTGAAACGTCTGCTCGTAAACGGAGAGCATGCCAAGTTGATGCGATGGCACAGTGAGGACCGTAAGAAAGACGGGAAGTTGAGAGCACCCGGACCGGGTCGCAGTGGAGAAAAATCGAGAGAAATCTTGGGATGAGTTTGCAAGTGACCCAAGGAACGTCACGGTTTGCTTTAAGCGCGGATGGCATTAATCCTTTCGGGAGCAGAGCAGCAATCACAAAGCACTGGCCCGTGACTCTATGTATGTATAACCTTCCTCCTTGGATGTGCATGAAGCGGAAGTTCATTATGATGCCAGTTCTCATCCAAGGCCCTAAGCAACCCGGCAACGACATTGATGTGTACCTAAGGCCATTAGTTGAAGAACTTTTACAGCTGTGGAATGGAAACGGTGTACGTACGTGGGATGAGCATAAACAGGAGGAATTTGACCTAAAGGCGTTGCTGTTCGTGACCATCAACGATTGACCCGCTCTCAGTAACCTTTCAGGACAGACAAACAAGGGATACCATGCATGCATGCACTGTTTACTTGACACCGATAGTATATACCTGGGAAGCTGCAAGAAGAATGTGTACCTGGGCCATCGTCGATTTCTTCCGACCAACCATCAATGTCGAAAGAAAGGCAAGCATTCAAAGGCGAGGCTGATCACCAGAAGAAGCCCGCCATGCGTACTGATGATCACGTACTTTCTATGGTCAATGATTTACATGTAATCTTTGGAAAGGGTCCCGGCGGACTAGCTGTTCCGAATGACGCTGAGAAACACGCACCCATGTGGAAGAAGAAATCTATATTTTGGGACCTACCCTCTGAAAGACCTAGAGGTCCGCTCTTCGATCGACGTGATGCACGTGACCAAGAACCTTTGCGTGAACCTACTAGGCTTCTTGGGCGTGTATAGGAAGACAAAAGATACACCTGAGGCACGGGAGGACCTGCAACGCTTGCTCAAAAAAGACGGCATGCCTCCGAAGCAGTATGAAAGTCCTGCCAGCTACGCTCTTACGAAAGAAGAGAAAGAAATCTTCTTTGAATGCCTGCTCAGTATGAAGGTCCCGACTGGCTTCTCGTCGAATATAAAGGGAATAATAAATATGCCAGAGAAAAAGTTCCAGAACCTAAATTCTCATTACTGCCACGTGATTATGACGCAACTGCTTCCGGTTGCATTGAGGGGGCTTCTACCAGAAAACGTCTGATTAGCCATTGTGAAGCTATGTGCATCCCTCAATGCAACATCTCGTGATCGATCCAGAAATCATGCCAACGCTAAGGAGTGATGTGGCGCAATGTCTTGTCAGTTTCGAGCTGGTGTTCCCACCATCCTTCTTCAATATCATGATGCACGTCCTAGTTCATCTAGTTGACGAGATTGTCATTCTGGGGCCCGTATTTCTACACAATATGTTCCCTTTGAGAGGTTCATGGAGTCCTAAAGAAATATGTCCGTAATCGCGCTAGGGACAAGGAAGCATCTCCATGGGCCATCAAACGAGAGAATGTCATCGGGTTTTGTGTTGACTTCATTCCTGGCCTTAAGAAGATAGGTCTCCCTAAATCGCGGTATGAGGGGAGACTGACCGAAAAGGCACGCTTGGAAGGGACTCAATAATATGCAGGGACGGATATTCTTGGTCTCAAGCACACTACACAGTTCTCTGAGAACTCTACCTTGGTGACCCGTATGTCGATGAACACAAGAACGATCAGGCTCCAAACACACGGAAGCGGTCTGACGATCGGATTACATGTGAACACATCAGGACTTTCAGCAGTTGGTTGGAAACACGTCTCAGAGGTGACAACACTGTTTGTGATGAGTTGTACTTGTTATCCAGGGGACCATCTTCGACTGTAATGATTTGGAAAGGATACAAGATAAATGGAAATACACTTTACACGATCGACCAAGATCAAAAGAGCACCAACCAAAACAGCAGTGTCCGCTTTGATGCAGCCACCGAGAGGGGAAAGGACACATATTATGGTTACATAGTGGACATACGGGAACTTGACTACGGAGTAGATTTTAATGTCCCTTTGTTTAAATGCAACTGGGTCAATCTGTCAGGAGGCGGGGTACAGGTAGACCCACAGTACGGAATGACAACAGTGGATCTGAAAAATCTTGGGTACACTGACGAACCGTTCGTCCTAGTCAATGATGTGGCACAGATTATCTATGTGAAGGACATGTCTACTGCATCGAGAAAAGAAAAGATAAGGAAGCGAATACATCATACGATGAGCCAAAAGCGCCACATAGTTCTTTCAGGAAAAAGGGACATCGTGAGAGTGGAGGGCAAGACAGACATGTCTGAAGATTATGAAAAGTTTCATGAAATTCCTCCCTTCAAAGTCAAGGCTGACCCCGATCCCGATAAACGATGAAGATTATCCATGGTTACAGCGCAATAAGCAAATGACACAAGGGAAGAAAAAGTGAAGACTTTCTCCCGCAACTATTCTGATGATACCATGCCAACTTTGTAACAGACGAGTATGATACCATTGTCCGTTTTGTACATGCACATGCTATGTGGGTGAAATTATGATACCATGCCAACTTTCAACTTTTTCAGAGTTCATTTAAAATGCTTTATTATGAATTTGGTTGAATTTTCTCTATAGGCGCATCTATGTTAATTTTTTTAGTAAAGTTAATCACAAACTTGTGATTCACACAAATTTCAAAGAATTCAAATTTTATTTATTCAAATTTGAAAACTAATGGCACTAACAGGAAGTTTATAATTTTTCTAAAACTAATGGCACTAACAGAACATTTATAATTTTGCTGACCTAAAAAAGAATTAAAAAATAAAGCAAAAAACAAAAGAAAATAAATAATACAGAAAACAAAACAAAAAAACTGGAAACAAAATAAAAATAGCAACAATAAGTATTTTGTTGTAAGTAGAAACAAAATAAAATAAATAAAGCAACAAAGAAAACAAAAAAAAAAAAAGTGTTTTCAAATTTGAAAACTAATGGCACTAATGAAAGTTTATAATTTTTCAAAACTAAAAGCAAAAAGAATTAAAAAAATAAAGCAAAAACAAAAGAAAATAAATAATGCAAAAACAAAACAAAAAACTGGAAAAAAATAAAAAACTGCCACCTATTGGGCCACCACGGCTGAATACGACTAGAAACCCAACTCGGGCCAGGATTCGTGCCCGCAGAAGAACCAATTTGGCCCACAGCAAAGACAAGGTGAGATTAGGCCCGTAAGCCTGCATTTGAGAGGAGCTCGAGAGGGTAGCCGCAGTGGGGCTTATAAACCACTCCGAGCCCCTCTCAACTAGTGAGGTGGGACTAAACTTTTGGCCGCGGGCAGCGCAAGACCTTTGGTCCCGGTTGGTGGCACCAACCGGGACTAAAGGAGGGCATTGGTATCGATTCATCCAACCAGGACCAATGCCCTCCTTTAGTCCCGGTTGGTGCCACCAACCGAGACCAAAAGGCCGCCGCTTCCCGCCTAAAACTGGCCTTTGGTCCCGGTTGGTGACACCAACCGGGACTAAAGGGGGCATTGGTCCCGGTTGGTGCCACGAACCGGGACCAATGCTCTTGGTATATAACCACGACTTGTGAAAATTTCAGTTTCTCATCTCCATTTGCCCTCGACGACGCCGAGCTCATCGCCGCCAGGCTGCCCCGACGCCGTCCGCCGCTTCGCCGATCAAGGCTGTCATTGCCGCCTGCGTCGCTGCCGACGCCGACGCCGCCCCCGAGCTCAAGACACCCTGCCCTCGCCATCGCCGACGTCGTCCCCGAGCCCGACACCGTCGCCGCCCTTGTCGCCTGACGCTGTCCCTGCCTCAAGCGTGCCACCGCATCTGCCCAGTCGGCCTCGACCTCGCTGCCGACGCCGCCCATAGTGAGCCCCCCGCGCCTGCTCGCCTCGCCGCCACCGCCGCCCATAGCTAGTGATGCTTTTTTTTTGCATAATGTTGATGATATTTGTATGTATGTATGCTTTTCTTGCTAGCTAGGAAAGTATGTATGCTTTTTTTGTATATATGTATGTATGTATGCTTTTTTTGTATGTATATATGTATGCTTTTTTTGTAAGCATATATGTTGATGAAATATGAACAATGCATTAGGAAAAACCTTTACTTTTTTTCGAAATTTTTTATTTGAACATTTGAAAAAAAAAACAAGCAATACTAAAAGAATGAGAGGAAAAAGGAAAATAAGAAGAGGAAGAAAGGAGGAGAAGAGGAGAAATAAATAAGAAGAGAAAAAAGAAGAAAAAGAAGAGGAGAAGAAGAAAGGAATAGACGAGAAGAAGAAAAAAAATTCTATTTTTTCTTCTTCTCCTCTATTCCTTTCTTCTTCTCCTCTTTTTTTTTCTTTTTTTTCGATCTTCTCCTCTATTCCTTTTTTCTTCTCCTCTTTTTATTTCTTCTTCGCTTTCTTATGTTTTATCGTGTCTGCTGTCAGTCGATATACCCCTCCCGATAACTTCGATACGAGGGGGGGGGGTCGATATACCCCCTCCCTGATAACATTATTTTCCCATGTATATGTATGTCGCGTGGTTGTCGATATAACCCCCTCCCGGATAACTTCGACATGAGGGGCGGTCGATATATATACCCCTTCTCGACCGTGATAACTTATACCACAGCAGCACCCCCCTCGGCCCTCTCGCTCGACCAAAACTCTCGAGGACACCCAAACCGTAGAGAAAACGATGTTGGTCTCCTACCCCTCCCGCCGCCCCTACCCGACAAACTCTCTCGAGGCCACCCAAATTTACCAAGTTAAAAGAGCGTTGTCGTCGAGGCCACCCCAAACCCTTGAAGCGTTGTGTCGAGGCCACCCAAACCCTTGAAGCGTTGTCTAGGCCACCCCAAACCCTAGAGAAGCAGCGTCGAGGCCACTAACATGATTCCTTATTGTGATTAGCTAGCTAGTTCTACGTTTGCCACTAATATATATCCATTTGTACCATGTTTGAATAATAATTGACATGTTGTAAATATTTGCGTAAACTATGGAGCACTCCGAGACGGGCAATGTAAGCGATGTTGGGGACATAATCACGCAAGGAAGTGATGACGCTAAGCGTCATTTCTCAACGACACCGATGGTCAGGAAGGACTGGGTGAAGAAGAGGGCTATGTTCATGATGGCTCCGGCCCATTAATGTCGGTACAAGAAGAGGGCTATGTTCATGATGACTCCGGTGACCCAATGGAGGTACAAGAAGGAGACCGTGCTGACTGCTCCGGTGACCGAACCAAGTCCGGCCAGGTATATATATATTAGTTAAGCCCGTGCTGACTAGTTAATTGATGCATTCATTGTTTTGGTATATGTACACATATTAATTAACTCTCGTCTTTCTTCCTTTTTCTAGCCCTCCGGATCGAGCACAACTTCGTAAGGAGACGAGGCCCAAGAAAAGTTGAGCTTGGATGAAAGGTTTGAGATCACAGTAAATCGCGCTACCGACGGTGAACCGATTGAACCCATCCGGACAAAGAACGCATTTTACGCTCGGTCGCGGGGTTCTTGTTAGGGACAAGATCCCGATCAGCATCCACCAATGGTATAAGCCTAAGGAGGAAGACCACGAGGTGTCTTATGTCAATGATATGCAGAAAGATGATCTTTGGACCGAGTGAAGGCAAATTTCACCCTCTTGCCGGAGGAGGATCCGGAGAAGCCGCTTAAAGAGCAATTAATCAAGTCTTGTGCTCTTAAGAAGATGGCAAGCCTATCAGGAGGTGGAGGAAAGAGTGAACAAGTTTGTCGACAAAGAAGAGACACCAGAATTCATCGGCAAATATGAGAAGATCAAAGATCATCGCCCGCATTTGTGGCCCACAAGACATCGGAAAAGAGTAAGAAGATGTCGGAGACAAACAAGAAAAATGCTGCGAAGAAGAAGTTTCACCATCGCACGGGGTCAGGTGGCTACCTCAAAGCCCAACCTAAGTGGTCCAAGGCTGAGAATGATCTTCTTGATAAAGGGATAGAACCAGAGACAATGAACTGGCCAGACCGTTGCCGGACTTGGTTCTTCGGGGGTGGTGGAACCTTGGACCCTGTATCAGGGAAGTGCCATTGGACGGACGAGCAACTGAAAATACCAGTCATCAAGCTTCGACACTATATCGATGCAGCGCAGCAAGGGACGTTCGTTCGCATGTGGAGAAGGACGAGCTCACAATGGCCATCGGAATCCACGAGCACCCTGGACGGACACGAGGCACGCCAGCTCCATTCCGTGGAAGGTTGGTTTTCCGGACGCAGGGGTTACAAAACCGTGAGAGGAGGAAGAAACCGGAAGCAGAGCCAACCGCAGGCGCTGCACGAAAGGGTAATGGGGCTAGAGGAACGAGAAGCGAACGCAGCAAACGACTCCGCCAAGCTTCCCCGGCTACCCCGCCATCTCAGCGGAGAAGCAGTGTGGATTCCACCGAGCTGCTTCAGCCGGAGCATGTCTTGACGGCTCCTGCCAGCTATCCCGTGGATGCTATCACGAAGTCTCAAACTTGCTACATTATTGACGCAATGGATTAATTTGGAGGTCAAGGCGGCTGTTGGCTCTGTTTGTCCTACTGAACCCGGCGCAACTTTTCACTGCCGGCCAATTCTAGAAGGATATGCTAGGGTGATGGTGAATGAAATAACGGAGGGATTTGAGGACCTCCAGCTTGACCACCCTACCGGTGAAGGGGAGACTAGGCTGGGTTCTGCTCTGAAGACTCCATGTCTATGGCGGAAGGAGCTCATCAACCTTCCGAACTGGACGCCTCCGCCTCCTCCTCCTCCTCCGGCTAGTCAGGGCACTCTGCCTGATCCACCGCCTCCTCCTCCGGCGAGTCAGTGCACTCTGTCTCCTCCAACGCCTCCTCCTCCGGCGAGTGACGATCAGGGCAGTTGGCCTCCTTCTCCGGCGCATGGCGGCACTTGTTGGGGAACGTAGTAATTTTAAAAATTTCCTACGCACACGCAAGATCATGGTGATGCATAGCAACGAGAGGGGAGAGTGTTGTCCATGTACCCTCGTAGACCGAAAGCGGAAGCGTTATGACAACGCGGTTGATGTAGTCATACGTCTTCACGATCCGACCGATCCAAGTACCGAATGTACGGCACCTCCGAGTTCAGCACACGTTCAGCTCGATGACGATCCCCGGACTCCGATCCAACAAAGTGTCGGGGATGAGTTCCATCGGCACGACGGCGTGGTGACGATGATGATGTTCTACCGGCGCAGGGCTTCGCCTAAACTCCGCGACGATATGACCGAGGTGGAATATGGTGGAGGGGGCACCGCACACGGCTAAGGAACGATCACGTAGATCAACTTGTGTCATGGGGTGCCCCCCTGCCCCCGTATATAAAGGAGCAAGGGAGGGGGCGGCCGACCTAGGAGGGGGCGCACCAAGGAGGAGTCCTACTCCCACCGGGAGTAGGATTCCCCCCCTTCCAAGTAGTAGGAGTAGGAGTCAAGGAAAGGGGAAAGAGAAGAGAAGGAAGGAGGGGGCGCAGCCCCTTCCCCTAGTCCACCCGGACTAGGCCTTGGGGGCGCCCAACCTCTCCTCTCTCTTTCCCTAAAGCCCAATAAGGCCCATATACTCCCGGCGAATTCCTCGTAACTCTCCCAGATTCGAAAAATACCCGAATCACTCGGAACCTTTCCGAACTCCGAATATAGTCCTCCAATATATCGATCTTTACGTCTCGACCATTTCGAGACTCCTCGTCATGTCCCCGATCTCATCCGGGACTCCGAACTCCTTCGGTACATCAAAACTCATAAACTCATAATATAACCGTCATCGAAACGTTAAGCGTCACGGACCCTACGGGTTCGAGAACTATGTAGACATGACCTAGAACTATTCTTGGTCAATAACCAATAGCGGAACCTGGATGCTCATATTGGCTCCTACATATTCTACGAAGATCTTTATCGGTCAAACCGAATAACAACATACGTTGTTTCCTTTGTCATCGGTATGTTATTTGCCCGAGATTCGATCGTCGGTATCCAATACCTAGTTCAATCTCGTTGCCGGCAAGTCTCTTTACTCGTTACGTAATGCATCATTCCGTAACTAACTCATTAGCTACATTGCTTGCAAGGCTTATAGTGATGTGCATTACCGAGAGGGCCCAGAGATACATCTCCGACAATCGGAATGACAAAACCTAATCTCGAAATACGCCAACCCAACATGTACCTTTGGAGACATCTGTAGTACTCCTTTATAATCACCCAGTTACGTTGTGACGTTTGGTAGCACCCAAAGTGTTCCTCCGATAAACGGGAGTTGCATAATCTCATAGTTACAGGAACATGTATAAGTCATGAAGAAAGCAACAACAACATACTAAACGATCAAGTGTTAGGCTAACGGAATGGGTCATGTTAATCACACCATTCTCCTAATGATGTGATCCCATTAATCAAATAACAACACATGTCTATGGTTAAGAAACATAAGCATATTTGATTAATGAGCTAGTCAAGTAGAGGCATACTAGTGACTATATGTTTGTCTATGTATTCACACATGTATCATGTTTCCGGTTAATACAATTCTAGCATGAATAATAAACATTTATCATGATATAAGGAAATAAATAATAACTTTATTATTGCCTCTAGGGCATATTTCCTTCAGTCTCCCACTTGCACTAGAGTCAATAATCTAGTTCACATCGCCATGTGATTTAACACCAATATTCATATCTCAGATATGATTAACACCCATAGTTCACATCGTCATGTGACCAACACCCAAAGGGTTTACTAGAGTCAATAATCTAGTTCACATCGCTATGTCATTAACACCCAAAAGAGTACTTAGGTATGATCATGTTTTGCTCGTGAGAGAAACTTAGTCAACGGGTCTGTCACATTCAGAGCCGTATGTATTTTGCAAATATTCTATGTATACAATGCTCTGCACGGAGGTACTCTAGCTAATTGCTCCCACTTTCAATATGTATCCAGATTGAGACTTAGAGTCATCTGGATCAGTGTAAAAGTTTGCACCGATGTAACTTTTACAACAAACTCTTTTATCACCTCCATAATCGAGAAACATCTTCTTAGTCCTCACTAATGATATTCTTGACCAATGTCCAGTGATCTACTCCTAGATCACTATTGTACTCCCTTGCCAAATTCAGAGCAAGGTATACAATAGGTCTGGTACATAGCATAGCATACTTTATAGAACCTATGACTGAGGCATAGGGAATGACTTTCATTCTCTTTTCTATTTTCTGCCATGGTCGGGATTTGAGTCTTACTCAATTTCACACCTTTGCAACACAGGCAAGAACTTTTCTTTGACTTTTCTATTTTGAACTACTTCAAAATCTTGACAAGGTATGTACTTATTGAAAAAACTTATCAAGCGTCTTGATCTATCTCAATAGATCTTGATGCTCAATATGTAAGTAGCTTTACTGAGATCTTTCTTTTAAAATACTCCTTTATGCTTTCCAGAAAAATTCTACATCATTTCTGATCAACAATATGTTACTCACATATATTTATCAAAAAGGCGGTAGTGCTCCCACTCACTTTATTGTAAATACAAGCTTCACCGCAAGTCTGTATAAAACTATATGCTTTGATCAACTTATCAAAGTGTATATTCCAACTCTGAGATGCTTGCACCAGTCCATAGATGGATCGCTGGAGCTTACACATTTTGTTAGCACCTTTAGGATTGACAAAACCTTCTGGTTGCATCATATACAACTCTTCTTTAAGAAAACCATTAAGGAATGCAGTTTTGACATTCATTTGCCAGATTTCACATAATGTGGCAATTGCTAACATGATTCGGACAGACTTAAGCATCGCTACAGTTGAGAAAATCTCATTGTAGTCAACACCTTGAACTTGTCGAAAACTTTTTGCGACAAGTCGAGCTTTGTAGATAGTAACACTACTATCAAGATCTGTCTTCCTCTTGAAGATCCATTTATATAATATGGCTTGCCGATCATCGGCAACTCCATCAAAGTCCACACTTTGTTCTCATACATGGATCCCATCTCAGATTTCATGGCCTCAAACCATTTCGCGGAATCTGGGCTCATCATCGCTTCCTCATAGTTCGTAGGTTCATCATGGTCTAGTAACATGACTTCCGAACATGATTACCCGTACCACTCTGGTGCGGATCTTACTCTGGAAGACCTACGAGGTTTGGTAGCAACTTGATCTGAAGTTTCATGATCATCATCATTAACTTCCTCACTAATTGGTGTAGGAATCATCGAACTGATTTACGTGATGAACTACTTTCCAATAAGGGAGAAGGTACAATTACCTCATCAAGTTCTACTTTCCTCCCTCTCACTTCTTTCGAGAGAAACTTCTTCTCTAGAAAGGATCTATCTTAGCAACGAATAACTTGCCTTCGGATCTGTGATAGAAGGTGTACCCAATAGTTACCTTTGGGTATTCTATGAAGATGCACTTTTCCGATTTGGGTTCGAGCTTATCAGGTTGAAACCTTTTCATATAAGCATCGCAACTCCAAGCTTTAAGAAACGACAGCTTAGGTTTACTACTAAACCATAGTTCATACGGTGTCATCTCAACGGATTTAGATGGTTCCCTATTAAACGTGAATGCAGCTGTCTCTAATGCATAACCCCAAAACGATAGTGGTAAACCGATAAGAGACATCATAGATCGCACCATATCTAGTAAAGTACGATTACGACGTTCGGACACACCATTACATTGTGGTGTTCCAGGTGGCGTGAGTTGCGAAACTATTCCACATTGTTTTAATTGAAGACTAAACTCGTAACTCAAATATTCTCCTCCACGATCAGATCGTAGAAACTTTATTTTTCTTGTTACGATGATTTTCCACTTCACTCTGAAATTATTTGAACTTTTCAAATGTTTCAGACTTATGTTTCATCAAGTAGATATACCCATATCTGCTCAAATCATCTGTGAAGGTCAGAAAAATAATGATACTTGCTGCGAGCCTTAATATTCATCGGACCACATACATCAGTATGTATGATTTCCAACAAATCTGTTGCTCGCTCCATTGTTCCGGAGAACGGAGTCTTAGTCATCTTGCCCATGAGGCATGATTCGCAAGCATCAAGTGATTCATAATCAAGTGATTCCAAAATCCCATCAGCATGGAGTTTCTTCATGCGCTTTACACCAATATGACCTAAACGGCAGTGCCATAAATAAGTTGCACTATCATTATTAACTTTGCATCTTCTGGCTTCAATATTATGAATATGTGTATCACACGATCGAGATCCAACAAATCATTTTCATTGGGTGTATGACCATAGAAGGTTTTATTCATGTAAAATGTAACAACAATTGTTCTCTAACTTAAATGAATAATCGTATTGCAATAAACATGATCAAATCATATTCATGCTCAACGCAAACATCAAATAACACTTATTTAGGTTCAACACTAATCCCGAAATTATAGGGAGCGTGCGATGATGATCATATCAATCTTGGAACTATTTCCAACACACATCGTCACCTTGCCCTTAACTAGTTTCTGTTTATTCTGCAACTCCCGTTTCGAGTTACTACTCTTAGCAACTGAACCAGTATCAAATGTCGAGGGGTTGCTATAAACACTAGTAAAGCACACATCAATAACATGTATATCCAATATATCTTTGTTCACTTTGCCATCCTTCTTATCCGCCAAATACTTGGGGCAGTTCCACTTCCAAAGGCTCAGTCCTTTTGCAGTAGAAGCACTTAGTCTCAGGCTTAGGACCAGACTTGGGCTTCTTCACTTGAGCAGCAACTTGCTTGCCGTTCTTCTTGAAGTTCCCTTCTATCCCTTTGCCCTTTTTCTTGAAACTAGTGGTCTTGTTAACCATCAACCCTTGATGTTTTTGTTGATTTCTACCTTCGTCGATTTCAGCATCACGAAGAGCTTGGGAATTACTTTCGTCATCCCTTGCATATTATAGTTCATCACAAAGTTCTACTAACTTGGTGATGGTGACTAGAGAATTCTGTCAATCACTATTTTATCCGGAAGATTAACTCCCACTTGATTCAAGCGATTGTAGTACCTGCACTATCTCGAGAACATGCTCACTAGTTGAGCGATTCTCCTCCATCTTTTAGCTATAGAACTTGTTGGAGACTTCATATCTCTCAACTCGGGTATTTGCTTGAAATATTACCTTCAATTCCTGGAACATCTCATATGGTCCATGACGCTCAAAACGCCTTTGAAGTCCCGATTCTAAGCCGTTAAGCATGGTGCACTAAACTATCAAGTAGTCATCATATTGAGCTAGCCAAACGCTCATAACGCCCCAGATTCCGCTCCTACAATAGGTCTTTCACCTAGCGGTGCATCAAGGACATAATTCTTCTATGCAGCAATGAGGATAAACCTCAGATCACGGATCCAATCCGCATCATTGCTACTAACATTTTTCAACATAATTTTTCTCTAGGAATGTATCAAAAATAAAACAGGGGAGCTAAACGCGAGCTATTGATCTACAACATAGATATGCTAATACTACCAGGACTAAGTTCATGATAAATCTAAGTTCAATTAATCATATTACTTAAGAACTCCCACTTAGATAGACATCCCTCTAATCTTCTAAGTGATCACGTGATCCATATCAACTAAACCATGTCCGATCGTCACGTGAGATGCAGTAGTTTCAATGGTGAACCTCACTATGTTGATCATATCTACTATATGATTCACGCTCAACCTTTCGGTCTCCGTGTTCCGAGGCCATATCTGTATATGCTAGGCTCGTCAAGTTTAACCTGAGTATTCCGCGTGTGCAACTGTTTTGCACCCGTTGTATTTGAACGTAGAGCCTATCACACCCGATCATCATGTGGTGTCTCAAAGACGAAGAACTTTCATAACGGTGCATACTCGGGAGAACACTTCTTGATAATTTTAGTGAGAGATCATCTTAAAATGCTACCGTCAATCAAAGCAAGATAAGATGCATAAAGGATAAACATCACATGCAATCAATATAAGTGATATGATATGGCCATCATCATCTTGTGCTTGTGATCTCCATCTCCGCCACCGTCGTGATCACCATCGTCACCGGCGCGTCACCTTGATCTCCATCGTAGCATCGTTGTCGTTACGCCATCTATTGCTTCTACGACTATCGCTACCGCTTAGTGATAAAGTAAAGCAATTACAGGCTGTTTGCATTTCATACAATAAAGCGACAACCATATGGCTCCTGCCAGTTGCCGATAACTTCGGTTACAAAACATGATCATCTCATACAATAAAATATAGCATCACGTCTTGACCATATCACATCACAACATGCCCTGCAAAAACAAGTTAGACGTCCTCTACTTTGTTGTTGCAAGTTTTACGTGGCTGCTATGGGCTGAGCAAGAACCGTTCTTACCTGCACATTAAAACCACAACGATAGTTCGTCAAGTTAGTGTTGTTTTAACCTTCGCAAGGACCGGGCGTAGCCACACTCGGTTCAGCTAAAGTGAGAGAGACAGACACCCGACAGTCACCTTTAAGCACGAGTGCTCGCAACGGTGAAACCAGTCTCGCGTAAGCGTCTGGCGTAATGTCGGTCCGGCTGCTTCATCTCACAATACCGCTGAACCAAAGTATGACATGCTGGTAAGCAGTATGACTTGTATCGCCCACAACTCACTTGTGTTCTACTCGTGCATATGACATCTACGCATAAAACCTGGCTCGGATGCCACCGTTGGGGAATATAGTAATTTCAAAAAATTTCCTACGCACACGCAAGATCATGGTGATGGCATAGCAACGAGAGGGGAGAGTATTGTCCACGTACCCTCGTAGACCGTAAGCGGAAGCGTTATGACAAGGCGGTTGATGTAGTCGTCGCCTTCACGATCCGATTGATCCAAGTACCGAACGTCACGGCACCTCCGAGTTCAAAGCACACGCTCAGCTCGATGACGATCCCGGACTCCGATCCAGCAAAGTGTCGGGATGAGTTCCACAAGACGACGGCATGGTGACGATGATGATGTTCTACCGACGCAGGGCTTCGCCTAAACTCCGCGACGATATGACCGAGGTGAAATATGGTGGAGGGGGGCACCGCACATGGCTAAGGAACGATCACGTAGATCAACTTGTGTCATGGGGTGTCCCCCTGCCCCCGTATATAAAGGAGCAAGGGAGGGGGCGGCCGGCCTAGGAGGAGGCGCACCAAGGAGGAGTCCTACTCCCACCGGGAGTAGGATTCCCCCCCTTCCAAGTAGTAGGAGTAGGAGTCAAGGAAAGGGGAAAGAGAAGAGAAGAAAGGAGGGGCGAAGCCCCTCCCCTAGTCCACCCGGACTAGGCCTTGGGGGCGCCCAACCTCTCCTCTCTCTTTCCCTAAAGCCCAATAAGGCCCATATACTCCCGGCGAATTCCGTAACTCCCAGATTCGAAAAATACCCGAATCACTCGGAACCTTTCCAAACTCCGAATATAGTCGTCCAATATATCGAGCTTTATGTCTCGACCATTTCGAGACTCCTCGTCATGTCCCCGATCTCATCCGGGACTCCGAACTCCTTCGGTACATCAAAACTCATAAACTCATAATATAACTGTCATCGAAACCTTAAGCGTGCGGACCCTACGGGTTCGAAAACTGTGTAGACATGACCTAGAACTATTCTTGGTCAATAACCAATAGCGGAACCTGGATGCTCATATTGTCTCCTACATATTCTACGAAGATCTTTATCGGTCAAACCGCATAACAACATACGTTGTTTCCTTTGTCATCGGTATGTTATTTGCCCGAGATTCGATCGTCGGTATCCAATACCTAGTTCAATCTCGTTACTGGCAAGTCTCTTTACTCGTTACATAATGCATCATTCCGTAACTAACTCATTAGCTACATTGCTTGCAAGGCTTATAGTGATGTGCATTACCGAGAGAGCCCAGAGATACCTCTCCGACAATCGGAGTGACAAAACCTAATCTCGAAATACGCCAACCCAATATGTACCTTTGGAGACATCTGGAGTACTCCTTTATAATCACCCAATTACGTTGTGACGTTTGGTAGCACCCAAAGTGTTCCTCCGGTAAACGGGAGTTGCATAATCTCATAGTTACAGGAACATGTATAAGTCATGAAGAAAGCAATAGCAACATACTAAACGATCAAGTGCTAGGCTAACGGAATGGGTCATGTTAATCATCATTCTCCTAATAATGTGATCCCATTAATCAAATAACAACACATGTCTATGGTTAGGAAACATAACCATCTTTGATTAATGAGCTAGTCAAGTAGAGGCATACTAGTGACTATATGTTTGTCTATGTATTCACACATGTATCATGTTTCCGGTTAATACAATTCTAGCATGAATAATAAACATTTATCATGATATAAGGAAATAAATAATAACTTTATTATTGCCTCTAGGGCATATTTCCTTCAAAGATCAAGGCCTCCTTCTCCGCTGGCCGCAGACGCCCGGCAGCCAGCAGCCTCCTCCTTCTCCGCCTCGCCAGCAAGGGCAGAAGAGACCCGCCGCCGCCCCGGCTGCTCTGGCGCGTCGTAGTCCTTCTCCTCCGCCTCGTAAGCAAGCACAAAGGAAGACAGACGCCACAGCCGCTCCATCTGCTCCGGCGTCTAGCAGTATAGCCAGAGGCGGGAGGTCGGGAAGTACTATCAGACATCAAAGGTCAAAAGAACGAGCAGCTGCGGAAAAAATTGCCCAGCTCGATGAACAAGCAAATCAATCGTGCCCCCCGCTCAATGTGTCTAGCAGCGACATTGTCGTTAATGCTCCGGGGACGGTGGCCGGTTATGGCAATCTTGCAGATTACCTGCCTGACGATCAACTTCCTGATTTCATGGAGGTGGACGAACACAGAATCTGATGCGGGAAGCCTCTCGTCAAAGATGAAAAATCTCTAACAACGATCATGCGAAGATTCCATAATTGGTACATGAAAACCTGCAGAGAGTCTGGGGGGCGAATACTTTGTATCTGAACATTAAAGAGGAGCATGACCTCGTTGGAACTGATCTGTTGACTGTTCCATTTGAGGAGTTCTTCGAGTTCTTCAATCAAAAGGCCCTCGATAAATTAACGGTCTTTTGCTATTATCTGTAAGTACTATTTCTGTCATTAAGTCTGTATATATAGCTCAGCTCTTTCATTGCATATATTTATAATTAATTATCCTCACTATATTATGCAGATTGAAGATCGTCGAGTGCAGAAAACAAGAAATGTATGATATTGGGTTCTTTAACACAAATATCATAGATAAAATTCAGGTTAAAAAGACGCCAAGAGGCCGAGGCCAACTTGCTACAATCATTGATCAAAAATCAAAACAAAGATACCATACTCTTTCCTTCCAACTTCAAGTGAGTGTTACTGTCGTGTGCATATTCGGTTTCCCTTATTACTCGAGCGAGGTTATAGTAATGTAATTGATGAGTTATGCATGCGTGTGCAGCTACCACTATGTTCTTTTGGAGATTAAGCTTGAGCGGGGACTAGTAACCGTCTTAGACTCGAGACGAGAAGATCCCGAAACCTATGCGGACATGACTAAATTGCTCAACAAGTAAGTTCAATCGATCATTATCGCATCATATCGGCAACTTTTTGTTCATTTCCTGATATCTCAAGTAATAATAATTATTTTCTCTGTCTTGCAAGGTTTGGAAACAGTTCACTGCAGAAGCTCCGGGACTGCCGAAGGAGCTGCGATATACATACCCGAACGTAAGTACTACTGGCTAGCTAGTTGCGCGCATCTCCCGTTGATTCTATAGCTGTACTTTCATCAATGCCATTTATAATGCTTCATTATCAGTTTGATTGACCTCTATTTCTCGTAAAGTACTTGTGGCAGGAACAAGAGAATGATTACTGTGGATACTACGTAATGTAGTTCATCTACAAACGCGACTTTGAAAAATAAGCGGGGCTACTCTAAAAGAGAATATGAAGTGCGTAAGCAATAATATTCACAATTTCATTTTATTACACCATCATATCTGTTGAGTTTCATTCATATATATGTATTAACCCCCTTCTTCAAATTAGACGTGGCAGATACGGAAAGAACTCCTACCACAAGATCGCATGAAAGCAATTCAAGAGGAATTGGCGGGATTCTTTCTTGACCACGTCATCAATAAAGCCGGAGAATACCATGTGGAAGTTGATTTCAAATGCTAGGGGATTGTAAGAGATCTTACATATTGTATATGTATGTAGCCAGTAGCGTCGGATAGATAATACCAAAACTTTTTGTTCGACCAATCTCTCGGAGAAGGAGAGGTCGATCGATCACTTCTCTCGGTATGCATGACGAACTTCTGTACTTAATGGTTTCCTTCATTTTCTTACTAGCTAGCGTGTCAAGGGCCTCTCTATGTATATAGTACATAGCGTCGACCAAGCACGGACATAAGAGATGACACTTCTCTCTCTATTAATTAGCTAGCTAACACAATATATGAAACACCTAAATTAACCCTCCAAAACCCCCAACCCCACCCCCCCATTTAAAAAATAAAAAAAATCAAAGCCAATGTAAAGCAGAAGCGTGGAATCCATTTTGTACCCGATTAAGTCACCAACCGGGACCAAATGCCCCCTGCCTGGCTGCCCGATGGCCACGTGGATGTTTGATCTGTCCCGGTTCGTGTAAGAACCGGGACTAAAGGGGGGAGGCATTAGTAACGACCCTTTAGTCCCGGTTCAAGAACCGGGACTAAAGGCCCTTACGAACCAGGACAAATGCCATGTTTTCTACTAGTGTTATTCATCAAACTCCACATGAAGTGGGATACACACTTGGTCATGGGGAACACCATACCATACATGGCGACCCGGACCTCTAGAAAATGCAAATTTTGCTAAGCGATGTGCTTCATAATTAACAGCACGGCTTTCAAAAGAATAATTACACGAAAACGTAGCAGCTTGGGTGTTGATCTCGTTGATGAAACTTTGATAAATGGAGCATGGTTTTTTGATATGGAATGGAACGGGCCAGGGCCGGTTCCTTGTGGCCCGTGGCTCAAAAAAAGAAATGGAGCATGTTTTTCCCAACATACCCAAATGCACACACATTTCATTGTGTTTTACATATAGTAGAAAGGGCCCAGGTTCATATATTAAATAAAGTTAGCTTTTACTGGAACTTCCTTTTCATAAATATGAAATTACAGGTAAGCTCTCGAAGCAATCAATGATGTGTTCCTTCTGCATCCATCGGCGGCGCGCGGTAGTGCTCATTATCGCCTCTGAATCTTGGTCTTACCGGATCAACCTTGTTAAAACTCGGGAGCTTGTCAAACACTTGGCAGGATGTTGCCGATGTAGATTTGAAACGCCAATAGCCCAGATCGGGCCCTAAGGCCAATACCAGACCCGCCGCCGCGCGGCCGTCATGCCGCTCGCCTCCGCCTCGCCTCTCCGGCTCAAATCAGGCCATGCCATCTAGCACCATCGCCAACACCTCGTTCCCGCCCGAGAAGCGCCACCACGATGCCCTCCCCTGCCCTCCGTCTTAGATAGGAAAGACGCCATCGCCGGCGGCGACGGTCGGGTGCGCACCGGGAGGGGAGGGCTGGTGGGGTCAGGGATGGAGCCTCCGGAGCGACCCACGAGGGCGGATGCGTTTTCTCTCGGGAGTTTGCTCGTATCATCCAACATTGTTCTCATGCCTCAAAATCTGAGCTAATATTGATAAAGGAAGGATTGACACTGGCATTGGAATGGCCCCAATCCACGTTGAGGCTAATTGTCTAGAAATTGTGAACCTTTGGAAAAAATCAGGCACGGATAGATCCCGCTTTGGATTCATGTTTCATGAGATTAAATCACTGATGATCGAACGAAATTCTTGTATTACTCATGTTTGATGGAACCATAATATTATTAGTCCTTTCTTTAGCTACTTATGGTAGAAGTAGTGGGAGAACTATTATGTGGCTTGGGTTTGGTCCAGATGGTATTGTCGAACTTTGTAATTATGGGTGTAGCTCTGCTATGTGAGTAATACAAGTTATTTGCCGCAAAAAAAATAATCAAAGTAGTATGTCTTATGTTTTGAAATGGAGGAAGTATTGAATAGTTGGCGGGACAAGCAAATTGTATGGATTCATTTCAATCTATCTAGTGTTATTTCTAGTGGTATGAGGTGTCCGCCGACTACAAAATGTTTATGACAATCATCAACCTCAAGATCTATCGGCTCAGTCTCTCGCAGCTGCTCACAGGATTATGATGTACATGTGCACGTTCATGAGGGTGAGTGTCTATGCGTGTTGTGAGCGTATTGTGGTGTTTCCAAAAGAAAAAAAGGAGTTTGTTAGTTGAGTTTGGCTGAGCCGGAGCATATAGTTCGGCCGTTGTCTGGCGCATGCATTCCACGTTCGACTTCGCATGCAGTTTCTTGTTGGCGTGACCAAACAACATGAGCAAGCATGCATGCAGGTGCCAGTGGCCACGTATATACAGTAGGTTTTTGGCATGCCAGCCGGCCTGTCGGCATCCCTACTCGATCTGGTAAAGCTCCCATCAGCCATTTCTTGTTGCTTGTTGTACTAAGTTGCAATCCCTGGTTCGGGTTCGCGCGCTATATAAAGAGGTACGTAGACAGAGGCACCCTTGCCATTCAAAGAAGCATCTCAATTGGGGTAGTAAGGTCGTTGCGCCATGGATCCCGTTTGCAATGCTGTGCACATCCAGATGCCTGCGCCGGCCCAACAATCCTCTCCGCACGAGGCTCCGCCGCAGACGGGCGTCCTGCCGCCGGCCGACAAGACGCTGTCGAGCGCGTCGGACCTCCTGAAGCTCCTGCCGACGGGCACGGTGCTGGCCTTCCAGGCGCTGGCGCCTTCCTTCAGCAACAACCACGGCGTCTGTCACGCGGCCAACCGGTGCCTGGTCCTGGCGCTCATCGGCGGCTGCGCCGCCTCCTGCGTGCTCCTCTCCTTCACGGACAGCCTCGTCGGCCGCGACGGCAGGCTCTACTACGGCGCGGCTACGCTCGGGGGCTTCTACCCTTTCAACTTCACCGGCACGCGCGCCGAGCGGGACGCGGTGTTCAAGGACCTCTCCAGGTTCTGGGTCACGCCCATGGACTTCGTGCACGCCGTCGTCTCCGCGCTCGTGTTCCTCGCCGTCGCGTTCGCCGACGCCGGCATACAGGGCTGCCTGTTCCCGGACGCCCGGACGGACACGAGGGAGCTGCTGGTCAACTTGCCTGTTGCCGCTGGCTTCCTGGCTAGCATGGTGTTCATGATCTTCCCCACTACCAGGAAGAGCATCGGCTACACGGATATGATGCCCCACTCGCAGTGACCACGCTCAGGCTCAGCAAACGAACGTGGAGCTCATTCCCTTGGTCTTGTCTTAATCCATTTAACTTGACCAAACTAGCACGGTGCCCCTTACAGATACGAGAGCATCATCTTTAGTGTCTCATTGGTATTGTTTATTTTTTTTATCTCATGTAGATTTTTTTTCTTTCTACTCCCTCCGTCCGAAAATACTTGTCGTAGAAATGAATAAAAATGGATGTATCTAGAACTAAAATATGTCTAGATACATCCATTTTTTCGACATGTATTCTCGGACGGAGGAAGTATTATATTTACCTTCTTCATTTCAAAGTGCGCGGCTTTTAGACATGAGTACATTTTATGAAGATGTAACATTGACATTTACTCCCTCCGTTTTTTTACTCTGTGTATAAGATTTGGTCAAAGTCAAACTACACAAAGTTTGACCAAATTTATATCGGAAAATATGAACAACTACAATCTTAAAACTATAAAGTATGAAAATACATTTCATGACGCATCTGGTAATATTGATTTCATATTATGAATGTTGATATTTTTTAATACTCCCTCTGTCCGGAAATACTTGTCATCAAAATGAATAAAAGGGGATGTATCTAGATGTATTTTAGTTCTAGATGCATCAATTTTTGTCCATTTTGATGACAAGTATTTTCAGACGGATGGAGTACAAAGTTAGTCAAACTTTACAAAGTTTGACTTTGACCAAACTTTATATACAGAGTAAAAGGAAACGGAGGGAGTACTTTGTACTACCTCAATTCACGTTTATTAATCCCTCTCTTATTTGGGCTAAATTTGGCCATAAATTTAACTAATAAAATATAAACTATCTAACAAAGGTTGTACTATAGGAAAGCTCTTTCAATACAAACCCAAAAGTACATTTTTTCTATCATATAATTCATACTTTTGTTAGTTTTATAGATGGTCGAAGTTTGACACAAAATACAATGGGGCCAAATAAACCCTTCTCTCGTTCAAGCTATCCCTTGCTTTGAGCGTTAGGGGTTAGATCACCCACTAGCGTAGGTAGATGGGCCAACCCATTAGGAATCGAAGCGAAGCAAGCGAGCGACCGCTAAGACCCATTCGAGGAAGCTTATGGAAGGTTTCTGACTGGCTTCCGGCACCTTCTAGAAGGTTACAGAACCGATTTTTTTGTACCAGTTTTCGGGGCTTTTTAGTTTTTTATTTTGCTTTTCTTTTTAAATTTTTGTGGTCAATTTCTGTTTTTCATTTTTTCATTTTCAACTCTATTTGTTTTTTAAAACTAAAAAAATTCGGAAAATGTTCAAAATCGTCAAAAACTGTTTGCAACTATAAAATTTGTCCGCTTTTTTCAAAAAATGCTTGGGATTTTTGTTAAAGTTTTCAAGAACTGTTCATATTTTTTCAAATAATATTTGGAATATTAAAATTTGTTAGCAATAACAAAAAAGGTCCAGAATTTTAAAAACTGTTCACCTATTTTGAAATTCGAGAACATTTTTAATTCATGAAGAATTTTTTAATTCGTGAGAAAATTTCCAAATTCAAGAAATTTTATTCAAATCCATGAACATTTTTTCAATTTACAATTGTTTTTTAATCCATGAACCTTTTTACAAGTCCACAACCATTATTTTAAATCCGTGAATATTTTTGAATCCACAAGCAGTTTTTGAGTTCGTGAACATTTTTTTAAATCAGGAACATTTTTCAATCGAAGAACATTTTTTCTAATCCCAAAACATATTTCGAATTCATGAACTTTTTCAATTCATGAACATTTTTTTTAAATGGAAATTATTAAAATTCATGAAACTTTGTTTAGTTCATGGATATTTTTTAATTGCGAAAATTTCGGAATATTTTCTAATTTTTGATGTTGTGGAAAAAAGATGAAGGAAGACCCCCACAAATTGAACCTACGCTATGCTACAGAAGCTAGCGATCCTAAACAGGCTGGCTGACCCGATATTCGCGACCTGAGCTTCATCCTCCGTTGTGTGGGTTGGCTTGTAGGGGCGGCCTAAAAACCTTAATTTCTTGTAAAAATATGTTAAAGTCAATACAAAATGTTCATATATAGAAATATATAATTAAATGGTCATTTCACACTTAACATTTATAGAAAAAATATATAAAATTTAAATAGCTCATGTATGCAATAAAATGCTCATCTCATATTTTTCTATTTAATTAATGTTCATGGATTTTAAAAAACATGCATACACATGAAATGTTCATCATATATTTAAATAATGTTCATGTATATACATAAAAGTCTACAAACGAAAAAATGAAATGTATAAATAAATAAAATCTGAAAGAAAAGGAATAACTAGAAGAAACAAATGGAAAAATATAAACAGAAGAAAATAGAAAAAAAATGCATCTCTCCAAAGAAAAAGAATAGAAAAAGAAAAACCATTAAGACCAAATGTAAATTTGTGATGGTCTGGCCCGTCGCACATACGGCTAGGTACGAAATGTCGATAATCTCTAGAAGGCGCCCTTGTCGGGCTGGCCCAGGCGAGATCTTGGTGGTGTGAGCCGAACCTGCCTCGATCACTTGGGACTTCACGATGTTGCTGTTAGACGATGCAGGTGGGATTGCCCTTGCAGTGGTGTTCCTATCCCGCCATGATCTCTTCAATTGCGTTGAACCGGGCAGTGGGGGCATGGGGTTTTTTATTTCTATGGGAAAGGAGCACATGGACATGATGGTCCTCGATTGTCCAATCCCACTCGAGAACTAGTAACAATTGCCTCGTGTCATGCCTGTGTGATGTGTCATAGACAGACTTTGGAGACAATGGTTCACCTATTTTTTTCATTGCCCTTTGCACAGATGTGCTAGCACTATGGTTGCCCTTCATGGACCCCCCTCATTCAGGCATATACGATGAAGTTTCCCAGCTTAAGAAGTTGCTCAATGTACCCTTTCCTCTGTAAATCATCATCTTGATTTCATATACTTGCAAGCGCAAAGTTATAGAGGAACTATAGTGGATCACTTACGGAACCAGATGAATGAATACACTGGTTTGGTTGATTGGGTCAGAGCTTTTAGATGATCATTTGTATTGTATATGTTGTATTTTATGTTCTTTGTTTTCAACCTAGGTCTGTATAGTTTTTTGGAACCTTGCATTGTATGATTTATTTGAAATTAATAAATATACACAGTAGTCATGTTGTTTCCCTGAAAAACTATCTTCATGCACCCCTTTCGCTCGTGCAACTTAGCTACGAATGACAAACACAATGAGCGATCACAATTATGCCAATCCCAAGTGTTTGGGTCAATGCAGGATGGAATGGAGACCCCTCGCAGCTTGAGTGCTTGGCACAACAGCTACCTTGACATCAGCATAAATGGTTATCAGTGTTGTTAGCAACCTGCCTCTGTTTACTGTTTACCACGGTTATAGATTTCATGGTACAACCGTTGTCCATGCGGGCCTCCATACAACTTCACTAGGATGTCAACACGGTGGCGGCCTTCCGACTCAATTGTTTGTTCATGAAGCTAACATTGTAGTTGTGCTCCCACTAGGACTTTAGAATGGTGTTATGATGTATCAGCAGGTTATCACGGATTTCATGAATTGTGATATTGTATTGCTTGTGTGATTCAGTTATTCTTAACTAGGTGGACTAATACCTGTACTCCAGGTTTGCTAATTCCTTGAGTCTCGATGCACGCTCACCTCATGCTAGTTGATCATTTTGGAGAATGATAATTATCTAAGATGACAAGAACAGAGAAATTATTTCAGCCAACTAACAAGGCATGTTATGAATGCATATGAACCGCTATTAAAAGCTAGAAAGCCGGCAACACATGGCTATATAAAACTGCCATGTCATTAGGAGTAGGGCTTATTAATTGCTCATATAACAGAGTCAGCTATTAGGTTAGTCTTATTTCTTACTTTCTCTATCTATTTCCTCTTATTTAATGTTTTTAACTAAGAGCATGCGTGGCTTTTGCATGAGAGCATGGTTAATAGTATAGCCAACTGCTGGCTATACGCAGCTTCGATGCCATCTAAAGTCGTCATGTGTAGTCACTCATACAATAAGGTTGGCTATTAGACTACTATTTTTTACCTTCTCTCTTTCTCTCTCATCTTATTCATTAATTTTACATAAGAGCACGTGTATAGTTAGGTTCTTGCAGGAGAGCCCATTTCCATCAACTTTTTGTGTCTCTCTCCTTTATATAGGTCAATTTACCATGTACGCGGGCTATAAGTCCAGTATTGTACTTGCTCTGAGAGTTGTCTCTCTCTTCCACATAAGGAAATGTGCATGTAAGCAGGCTTAAGCTAGCCATAATGGGGAGTAACTTATACTAGTAACATGCATATGTCATAGGTATCTCCATAGTGGGTAGTGTTATAGGTATGATAACATAGATATCTTCATTTATTACTTTGTAGGATCATTTTGCATTAGGAAGTGCTGTGTGACGGTGATATATTATGTTACTCTATTTGTCTCTTTCCTCTTTACTTGTCACATCACCTTTTTTGCTTATGTAGTATGCATATTACTATCTATGTTACTCCTACTATGACCAGTTGTAGACTACTATTGTACTTGCTCTAAAGAAATGGATGAGTCCAATGGGGGAAGCATTCATTGAATATTATTTTTGTGAAACAGTGGAGTTTAATGAAAATAGAAGTGACCAAGTGAGATTTCAAAAATCTACATCCTGATTAGTAGGAACGTGTTGTCCGAATTTATAGGTCGTAGGTTTTTGCCAAACCATATTTGGCCCATGAAAAATTTAATAGCTGGTGAGAAGTCAAAGGGGAGAAAGTGGAGGAAGTTTATATATCGATATTACTATGCGTACGATATTTGATGTATGATTTCCATATGACTCTCTAAATTGATTGTTGCAGACCATGGAATGCATGTGATGGATGATTCCTATTTGGTGTCGTACAAAAATCATATTGAAACAATCATGCGTATATCAATGTTCTTTACATACCGTCTAGCTAGGGACAATGATTTTGACTAGCATATAAGGACACCTCACATGATCCATTTGGATGAGAGGACAAGACAGAACTATGCTAATCATACCCACTCGCGCACTCACTTGAATCTGTGTTTAGTCAAGTTTAATTACGCGTGACTTGCGACCATGGAGTGGCCAATTTGCAATTTGACGGTCGCATTGTTGCCTTATCTGCCCGAGTATGTCTAACACACAGTCTGACGATAACATACATATCAACATGCAGTTAGTGGGCAGAAGTCCCTCTCAAAAGAGTCATCACTCAAAATACCATCCTTCTATTCTCATCTTCACCTGCTCTCACCGAGTCTTGCAGCTCCTCTCCCACCATGTAGCAGGGCAAGGATACAAGGGTAGTTTATGGATGTACTGATGATCGGCGACATGCAAGGGTAGCTGGGTGCTAACGTTTCTGGGAAGTGCTTGCACGACTACTTCACCTTTCTTCCTCGTCTTTATCTATGTCCACTACTTCCTCGACTCCCCGCCATGATTTATATTATTCTTGGTCGATATGCTTGCCATGTTATTATAGATGAAACTAGGGTTTATCTCGTTGGTAGGCCTGCCAGTTTCCATCTATATTTTTTCAAGCTTAATTTTGGTAGATATGTCTATCTCATGCATGTTAATGAGTAGATTCAAAATTTTATTAATGGAATCACATTGTTTTCAACATGTGCCACTCCCTGCCACTGAGGTATTGCCCATATCACCTAATACACCACTATTAATTCCACAGGCTTTCTATTCTCTGCATATTTATAGGATACCACACTAAGGGTTGGGAAAGCATAGCTCTTATTTTCTGCACATGTTACCCAGCTCTCCCGCTCATCCAGCTGAAAAAACTACATGGATCAAGTCTATATGGATCTCGGTGCTAAATATATGAGAGTTACGTGCTTTAAACATGGCCAAGGGATTTTTGTTTAGTTTGAAAACATGTCGTAGGAGTTGGAGGTACCATGAAGTGTTTCCCCTGTGCAACTTTGAAAGATTGTAAGGCTAAGCGCAGGAGCATACCTATGGGTGGGGCCGGTTTGTACCCATCCATCAATGGTGATAGGAAAACCAGCCTGGCCTACAACCCAAAGTTGTCGATGGCCCCAACAAAAGATACACGATTTTCTTCTCAACTGGAATGATGGTGCTGTAATATTATTTTACAAAAATCACATCTATCCAAAAATTTGTGAAATATTACTTGTTTTGGTTGCTACTTACATATGCATGTATATGAGTTTGTATAGGTAAAAAGAAGTGTTTTAAATGATGGATTTTGACTGTTTAGGACCAAAGATGTGATCGGGATACGGAACTATACATATGAAAACAAGTTAAAAACTGTACAAAAATAGATATCTATGTCTTGCTTTGTAATATGAATATGTCAAGAAATTATGCTTAAGGTGAATAATGTTTTTATACCCCACTTAAAAATATGTTTTTGTACTAGTGCTCATCACCACACTTCCAGTTACTGTCTGCTCGTCACTCCCTTCTCTCCAAGACAAGACAAGAATTAACTAGTGTGGTCCTTGTTAACATCATACAGAAAATCTACCATTGCAATATAAATAACGAGTACATAGCACAAATGAGTTAAATTAAATATTAACTAAAAAGCAGATCCAAAAAAACTTAATATTGCTCATTGGGTGTCCGGTCACAGTTGTGTCTGGAGCAAAGAGCAAGAAAAACAATCCTTAGCATATTCCCTATTCCCTCTGTTGATGCCTCTCTCAAACTTAACGAAGGCCTCTAGCCTAGTGCAAAATTAAAATCAAGTCAGTGCTTTGTATTCTATTTTGTGATCTGACTCTTGAAATCACGTCGCTGGCACCAAGTTGGGGAAATGACATCCCAATAGTGTGTTACATAAATATGGTGCATTCCTCATTACCATTCAATCACATCTCTTTAAGTACCAACCATTAAAGTGTGCTAGCTAAAGCGTTGGTATACACCACCACTTGGTTGTTTCCCATCAAATGCACATCAAGGTTATTCAGTATAAAATTTAAAGAGAACATTTTTGTTGTGTGTGTGTGTGCGTAAGAAAAGCTAGAACATAGTTATCATTTTTGTAAAGCCAAGAAGCCGCATCTATTATACTATTATGTTATGGAAGCATATCCCACACACACATATGCTGCCCAGGTGCGATCCAGTGAATGCAAATTGTGCTCGCATCCTCATTAAGACATTCGCATCATGTTCCTGCTAACCAACTATCGCATCCACATGTGCCCATTGACAAGAGCGTGAGCACACAAGGTGCCTGAGCTCGAGCTGGACAAAAAACATTTTCTCCACTAACTACATCCGTTTCATCCATTGCGAAAAATTTGAGAGGTCTATGGGTGGCTAAAAACCCTCTTATTTCTAGTCTCCGGCAACTAGATTCACATATGATCAGAAAAACCATCTTATATCACAAAAGTTACCATGTATGTTTATGGTGATGTAGATAAACCACATAAGGTGTGAATGATTTTTGTGACAGAAAAACAAGAACCATGTATATTTTACGTCATATTCAAGAATCAAGAGGGATACCACATTTTAATCATTTGATAGCACATAAAAGTAACAAATGGTCTAGAAAATCTATGCCTACATCTAGCTGACACAAAAACGAAGCACTAGTAGCCTCTTTTCCACATATATGGGCATGTACTAGCTCTGGTAGATCTTCAAGAATGTGTATCACTATATGGCATATTTACACAATCACTTGCACATCTGGTATAGAAAATAAATAAAAGACACATTAGTTGTCTTAAGCCTCTACTAAAAAAACTTGTTAATATCATAAAGTTACCATGCCAGTTCGGATATAACTACCATGGTGTAGAGAAAATGAGTGTTGCAACCAAAATTGGAACATTTTACAAGTTGGGCGCCTTTGCTGCACCGTTGGTGTTGTTGAGATTCTTAAAAAAATACTCATTTTGTTTTAAAATATAAGGTGTATTACTTGTTTGAAAAGTCCAACCTCTTTAAGTGTGAAATATATCAAAATTTGTAATATCATATTTGTCGTTATTGGATTCATCATGAAATGAATTTCCATAATTTTTTGGCTTAATAGTGAGGATGTCGATATTTTTGGCTCTAAACTTGGTCAAAGTTAAAGAAATTTGTCTTTTCCAAAGAACTAATACCCCTTGTATTTTGGAACTGATGGAATATTTAGTTTGGCGGATGGGGGAGACGATGGAGTGTGTTTTATGTTTATTTATAATGTGGTTATTTGGTGGGCCTTTCATGCTGTGATTTTGTGTTATGCACTAATCAACTCATACTTTTGTGGGTACATACTATATCGGTGGCTACATGTACTATATTGGTGATATAGTATATCACATGGTGGCGCTTCTTTTTTCTAGGTGGTAAGAGGGTGCATGAGGTTGATATGTTTTTCTAGCCGATTGGTGTTGATTGATTTGAAAAATCATTGGCCCGATCAAAATCGTAAATCAAATTCAAATTTGAATACCTCAATCGATTAAAATAGCTTAAAAATTAGGGAGTACAGTGAATTAAAATAATTAAATGGGAGAGATCCTTGATAAATTATTGACCCGGTCAAAATTAGGTGACCAAGTTCTAAACTGAAGACCTCAATTAATTGTGAGGACTTCAAAATTAGGAAGTATAGTGTATAGTATAAAAGAATTGAATGAGAACTTTGAGAAATTGTTGGCTTGGTGAAAATCGGGTACCCAATTCCAATTGGACACCTCAATTGATTGTGAGGCCTTTTACCCCTAGGGAGCTTAGTGATATAGTAGATACCATCTTGACAAAAAGTGTTGTCAGAGGTTTTCGATTGGCTTGACTTGAAACCCGATTTGGTATGTTCCATCTAGAATACCCTCTTCTTCATTTCATCCTTCCAAAATTTGCCAAATAGAATTTCATTTCCTCAACTGAAACTTAAGGGGGTTTTGTGACCTCCAAGCACAATTTACCAAGTTTTGTGACTAGCGCTAGTTGCACAATGTTCAACTCGTGGGACTAATCTGCACATGCAAACCAAGTTCTATGACCACCAATTAGTGCAATTTACTCCATTTGAAGGGAGCTAGTAATGTGTCAAACAAGAAGCCAGTTTGTGTAATGAATATGCACATTGTCCAATTATTAGGAAGTTGTGAAATGAATGTGCACATTGTCCAATTATTATAAAGAATATATATTTTGCAGGGATTATACGAAACAAGATTAGCCATAAAAAATAGCAAGAATTTTATCCGGTGTAAATTTAATAAAGTGGTTGTCTCTGTTTCGTCATGGTCACTTCTTCTCGTTCTGTTGGGCCAGCAACCATAACTTCTAGTCTTTTGTAAACGCAAGAGCTATTTATGATCTGTAACGGCAAGCATCGTAAAAGCAACCTCACCAGAAAAAATGATCAAGAAAAATAACAAGTTGAGAGTACCATTCGGGTTGCTGCTTTCACTATCAATATTGCGGGGCCCACGATGAATACACATATATATAACAGCCATACACTCCTACTTGTAGCTAGCTCCAGATAGGTGCTTGATTTCTTTTAAACACTCTCGCTCGTGCTCTAGACATCGTTTTCCACGGTTTGTCTCACTTTTGATGACCATGATGGTATCCTGGTGAACATGTCCCTTATTTTGTCAGATTAACCTGGGCTTGGGAGGCACGCGGGTATGGCAAACACGACATGTCAAACACCATGGTAGTAGTCAAGGATTTCGTTGCGCAGGATGTGAAGGTTTGTGATCGGTTCATTGATCCGCATTGTCCTACTCACCCAACATCACCTTCTCCGACCAAAGGATTTTTAACGAAACATCTCTTTGGCACAATGTGGGTGGACCGAAGATGATGGCTATGGCCGACTTTTCTTAAGTACTACCTGACTAGATGGTCTTCTTGTTGGCCCAGCTGTATTTTTTTGTTATTTGTAATGTTAGCTGAACCTAGTTTCTTCGGCAGTAGTTCCGCATTCTTGTTCTGATCATGAAATGAAAGATGCGTTGACTTCGTCAAGAAAGGAGTGGGCAACCTTCCTAGTAGCTGTTGTTGTGAGATCGAACCTCAATTGCTTAGCATGAAACTTGGGAAGGATGTGAAGCAGAGCAATAAAACAAAAAAGAGAAGTAGTATAAGGAAATGACCCAAGAGGGGTTCGCATGAAAAAATAAGAACTCACTCTGGAAGATAAGGAATCGGCGGGCCTTCGACAATATTTTGGCACTGGTGAGCGTGGTTATGTATAACATTGGTTGTGAAAATAGAGGTTATGGCTGCTCGCGTGACATCCTTAGCAGGCCGAGCATGGAAGTGTGGGTGTGCACGAGTAGTCCAATTGTTTTATTTTCTCACCGGTGGATTTGTGGGCATGGGTTGGGGAAGTGCCGTAAGGCAGCCTCTATTGTACCCTTGATGTACTCGCTCTCCTTTTCTTCTTGTTTCTATTTAAAAAGGAGGAATTCCCTTGGCCTCTGCATCTCGCTCTCCTTTTCTTCTTAATGAAGCCGCACTCAATTGCACGTTCCAAAAAAACTCTCTCTTAATTTATGCATGCATGATTGGTAGAAATATAACAAGCCAATATAACATACCGAATCACTTTATTTTTCATTGATTAAGTGTGGAAATTAATTAAAAACCCACAACAATAATGTGAAATTCTCAATAGGGACATGATGTTCTGAACATAATGGTCAAATCTTAATCTTTACACCAGAACAAGAGGAAAATTGACCGTGAAGGTAGGTAGAGTTACCTACTACAAGCTTAGTCATCCATGTTACGTACAAGAATACATGTTGGTGTGTCTTTTTTTTCAAAAAGAAGGTTGTACCTCCCGGCCTCTAGATCTTAGAATGCGTGCACCCATCATTTTGTCAAGTAAGGGCACGGTATTAGGACCAAAGCACTTTATAAACAAAGTACATGAAGTTGTCAATAATGATCGGCCCCATTACAAGATGTGACAGAAAATTGCCTATGATCTTCCGCAGCTGGCGCCTTCAAAAAGGTAAACAAGTCAGTTACAAAACCTTCGTGGAGGGGACACGAAGGTTTTGTAACTGATTTTGTAAAATAAAAGTGATACAATTCCGTTGCAACCCTAGAATAGATGACACACCCTTTGTTTTACTGTACGCTTTCTTGCGGGTCCAGGCTGGGTGTCCCGTTAGGTGATCGTTACTTAATTAGAAATGAGTGAATGATAAGAATCTACAATGCACTAGAACACCCTTGTTGACGATTCTTTACTGAGGACTATTATGACTAGGGGCAGGTGCAATCTTCAAGGATGAACAGTACAAGCATCAATATTATTTAAACATTCAAGAAAAATCTGATCTTTTTTATGGCATACATGTTTGTGTCTAGTATGTGACTGCAAAGTTTAATGATGAAAATATATATGGCATGCTCTTAAAAAAACAGGTCTCAAAAAAGCATTGTTGCCGTGATTTATGGACACAAAGCCGGAGACTAGAGTTGTGGCTTTTTTGTTGTTGTTAAAAATGCTCTAGAGTTGTGATTTTTTTGTTACCACGGCCCCAAATATTATGGGTTTGTGCAATGTTCTCATAATATATATTGAACCAACAAATTACGAGTGGAAGAACAAATAGTAATAGTATCATCCTCGTGACAAGAGCAACATTTCTTTACAAGCTTCCCAACTTCTTTTTATTAAATTATCATTGGTAAGAATGACAACTTTTACATACACCAAAGAAATATTTTAACTTTCAAGGGATCTTAAGTTTCCATAGTTGTATGTTCATTGTAAGAACATCACTATACACAAGTGCCTCATATATTGAATGAAGTGATACATCTAGGTATGGTTCAAGTTCCAGAGGTATCATCTTATTCTTGTAATAGTTTGATTATATCAAGTTGAGGGAGCAGGTCATTCCACTCAACCATCTTCTGGTTTCTCCTGAATTAAATGTTGGGACATAGACAAATCAGGCAGAAAGTTACCTAGCACTTCTACATTATATCATGCTTATTCAGGACGAGATCTATCATTTTGTCACATCATCAAAAAAAAATTCTTGTCTATCACTTCTTCATTATATTCTTGTCTAACAAATGAAATTTTTTCATGGTCTCTACATCATTGGATAGACAGGAGCATATGATGATGTGCAACAAAAATATGAAAAATAGTGGATTTGTGTCTAAACATGAATGTAGGTATATCAATATATTATTTCCTTCTCTCTTTGAATTTTTTATTTCAAAATGGAAGCAAAATCATTGTCTCATCTCATTCATGAACGAGAAAGTTGGCTAGTTAAGTGGAGAAAAACTAGGCACAAACAAGAATAATGTAACAACTTTGTTCCATACATCTTCAGATATAGAGGCTACAGCCAGAGGAGATAATCTCTTCCATTTTTCTAAGAGAACTATATAGTTTGTAAAAGTAGATGTAGCTGTACTTCAAAAACTATTTTTGAAAGTCATTCCAACAACCGGACATTAATTCGGAATGTAGTACTTATGCTGCATTTATATGTTTATGATGGTGAAGGAAATTAGGATACATAATTCCTTGTGTGCACACTAGGAGCTCATCTTCTCATCCGATTAGACTATGATATGACATACTTTTGAAATTGCATGTCGTTTAGTCACACACACACACACACACACAGAGAGAGAGATGAAGGGAGGGAGGGACAATGAGGGGGAGATTAGTAATGCGAAGCATATAGAACTTTAAGATTCCATCTCAGTGATAATGGTAAGTACGAGGTACCCATAGACATTTATGCTTAGGTTGATCCCATATTTGTAGTGTGCATGTAGAATAACTTGTAAACGCAATGATGTCTACTACGCAACCTTCTCCTTGTAGACGTTGTTGGGCCTCCAAGTGCAGAGGTTTGTAGGACAGTAGCAAATTTCCCTCAAGTGGATGACCTAAGGTTTATCAATCCGTGGGAGGCGAGGGATGAAGATGGTCTCTCTCAAACAACCCTGCAACCAAAAAACAAAGAGTCTCTTGTGTCCCCAACACACCCAATACAATGGTAAATTGTATAGGTGCACTAGTTCGGCGAAGAGATGGTGATACAAGTGCAATATGGATGGTAGATATAGGTTTTTGTAATCTGAAAATATAAAAACAGCAAGGTAACAAGAAATAAAAGTGAGCGTAAACGGTATTGCAATGCTAGGAAACAAGGCCTAGGGTTCATACTTTCACTAGTGCAAGTTCTCTCAACAATATAACATAGTTGGATCATATAACTATCCCTCAACATGCAACAAAGAGTCACTCCAAAGTCACTAATAACGGAGAACAAACGAAGAGATTATGGTAGGGTACGAAACCACCTCAAAGTTATTCTTTCCAATCAATCCGTTGGGCTATTCCTATAAGTGTCACAAACAGCCCTAGAGTTCGTACTAGAATAACACCTTAAGACACAAATCAACCAAAACCCTAATGTCACCTAGATACTCCAATGTCACCTCAAGTATCCGTGGGTATGATTATATGATATGCATCACACAATCTCAGATTCACCTATTCAACCAACACATAGAACCTCAAAGAGTGCTCCAAAGTTTCTACCGGAGAATCAAGATGAAAACGTGTGCCAACCCCTATGCATAGGTTCATGGGCGGAACCCGCAAGTTGATCACCAAAACATACATCAAGTGAATCACGTGATCTCCCATTGTCACCATAGATACGCACGACAAGACATATATCAAGTGTTCTCAAGTCATTAAAGACTCAATCCGATAAGATTACTTCAAAGGGAAAACTCAATTCATTACAGGAGAGTAGAGGGGGGAGAAGCAACATAAGATCCAACTATAATATCAAAGCTCGCGATACATCAAGATCGTGCCAAATCAAGAACACCCGAGAGAGAGATCAAACACATAGCTACTGGTACATACCCTCAGCCCCGAGGGTGAACTACTCCCTCCTCGTCATGGAGAGCGTCGGGATGATGAAGCTGGCCACCGGTGAGGGTTCCCCCCTCCGGCAGGGTGCTGGAATAGGGTCCCGATTGGTTTTTGGTGGCTATAGAGCCTTGCGGCGGCGGAACTCCCGATCTATTCTGTTCTCCGATCGTTTTAGGGTATATGGGTATATATAGGAGTGCTACCTCTTGAGCACCGTGTTGGATTTCCTTGAAGAGGAAAGGGTGATGCAGCAGAGTAGAGTAAGTATTTCCCTCAGTTTTTGAGAACCAAGGTATCAATCCAAAGAGGAGGCTACGCCATGAGTCCATCGTACCTACACAAAACAAATAGCTCCACACAACCAACGCGATTAGGGGTTGTCAATCCCTTCACGGTCACTTACGAGAGTGAGATCTGATAGAGATGATAAGATAATATTTTTGGTATTTTTGGTATAAATATGCAAAGTAAAATAAAAGGCAAAGTAAAAAAGCAAAGCAATAATAAAGTGATGGAAGATTGATATGATGAGAATAGACCCGGGGGCCATGGATTTCACTAGTGGCTTCTCTCAAAAGCATAAGTATTCTACGGTGGGTGAACAAATTATTGTTGAGCAATTGATAGAACTGAGCATAGTTATGAGAATATCTAGGTATGATCATGTATATAGGCATCACGTCCGAGACAAGTAGACCGACTCCTGCCTGCATCTACTACTATTACTCCACTCATCGACCGCTATCCAAAGATGCATCTAGAGTATTAAGTTCAAGAAAATAGAGTAACGCCTTAAGCAAGATGACATGATGTAGAGGGATAAATTCATGCAATATGATAAAAACCCCATCTTGTTATCCTCGATGGCAACAATACAATACATGCCTTGCTGCCCCCATCACATCGGGAAAGGACACCGCAAGATTGAACCCAAAGCTAAGCACTTCTCCCGTTGCGGTGAAAAACCAATCTAGTAGGCCAAACAAAACTGATAATTCGAAGAGACTTGCAAAGATAACCAATCATACATAAAAGAATTCAGAGAAGATTCAAATATTGTTCATAGATAAACTTGATCATAAACCCACAATTCATCGGTCTCAACAAACACACCGCAAAATGAAGATTACATCGAATAGATCTCCACGAGAGAGGGGGAGAACATTGTACTGAGATCCAAAAAGAGAGAAGAAGCCATCTAGCTACTAACTATGGACCCGAAGGTCTGAGTAAACTACTCACACTTCATCGGAGGGGCTATGGTGATGATGTAGAAGCCCTCCATGGTGGATTCCCCTTCCCATGTGAGCTTGAACAGCCCCAAGATGGGATCTCGTGGATACATAAGGTTGCGGCGGTGGAATTAGGTTTTGGCTTCAGATTCCGATCGCTTTGGGGGTAATGAGGTATATATAGGAGGAAGGAGTACGTCGGTGGAGCAAACGGGGGCCCACGAGGCAGGGGGCGCGCCATAGGGGGGGCGCCCTCCACCCTCGTGGCTGCCTCATTTCTTTCTTGACGGAGGGTCCAAGTCTCCTGGATCATATTCGGTGAGAAAATCACGTTCCCGAAGGTTTCATTCTGTTTGGACTCCGTTTGATATTCCGTTACTTTGAAACACTGAAATAGGCAAAAAAAAACAGCAATTCGGGTGGGCCTCCGTTAATAGGTTAGTCCCAAAAGTAATATAAAAGTGGAAAATAAAGCCCAATATGGTCCAAAACAGTAGATAATATAGCATGGAGCAATCAAAAATTATAGATACGTTGGAGACGATTGCATCCCCAAGCTTAATTCCTGCTCGTCCTCGAGTAGGTAAATGATAAAAAAGAATTTTTGATGCGAGTGCTACTTGGCATAATTTCAATGTAATTCTTCTTAATTGTGGCATGAATATTCAGATCCAAAGATTCTAGACAAAAGTTCATATTGACATAAAAATAATAATACTTCAAGCATACTAACTAAGCAATTATGTCCTCTCAAAATAACATGGCCAAAGAAAGTTCATCCCTACAAAATCATATAGTTTAGTCATGCTCCATTTTTGTCACACAAGAATGCTCTCATCATGCACAACCCCGATGACAAGCCAAGCAATTGTTTCATACTTTAATAATCTCAAACTTTATAAACCTTCACGCAATACATGAGCGTGAGCCATGGATATAGCACTATGGGTGGAATAGAATATGATGATGGGGGTTATGTGGAGAAGACCAAAAAAAGAGAAGATCTCACATCAACGAGGCTAATCAATGGGCTATGGAGATGCCCATTGATTGATGTTAATGCAAGGAGTAGGGATTGCCATGCAACAGATGCAGAGCTATAAATGTATGAAAGCTCAACAAAAGAAACTAAGTGGGTGTGCATCCAACTTGCTTGCTCACGAAGACCTAGGGCACTTGAGGAGGCCCATTGTTGGAATATACAAGCCAAGTTATATAATGAAAAATTCCCACTAGTATATGAAAGTGACAAAACAAGAGACTCTCTATCATGAAGATTATGGTACTACTTTGAAGCACAAGTGTGGAAAAAAAGGATAGTAGCATTGCCCCTTTTTATTTATATATATTTTCCTTTTTTTTGGGCCTTCTTTTTTCTTTGGCCTTTCTCTTTTTTTGGGGACAATGCTCTATTAAATGATGATCATCACACTTCTGTTTATTTACAACTCAATGATTACAACTCAATGATTACAACTCGATACTAGAACATAGTATGACTCTATATGAATGCCTCCGGCGGTGTACCGGGATATGCAATGAATCAATAGTGACATGTATGAAAGAATTATGAACGGTGGCTTTGCCATGAATACTATGTCAACTACATGATCATGCTAGCAAAATGACAACGATGAAAGTGTCATGATGAACGGAATGGTGGAAAGTTGCATGGCAATATATCTCGGAATGGCTATGGAAATACCATAATAGGTAGGTATGGTGGCTGTTTTGAGGAAGATATAAGGAGTTTATGTGTGAAAGAGCATATCATATCACGGGTTTGGATGCACTCTGCCAAGTTTGCACCAACTCTCAATGTGAGAAAGGGCAATGCACGGCATCAAGAGGCTAGCAATGATGGAAGGGTGAGAGTGCGATAATCCATGGACTCAACATTAGTCATAAAGAACCCATATACTTATTGCAAAAATGTACAAGCCATCAAAAACCAAAGTACTACGCCAAGATGCTCCTAGGGGATAGATTGGTAGGAAAAGACCATCGCCGTCCCCGATCGCCACTCATCAGGAGGACAATCAAATAACACCTCATGTTTCAAATTTGTTACATAACGCTCACCATACGTGCATGCTACGGACTTGCAAACTTCAACACAAGCATTTCTTAAATTCACAACTACTCAACTAGCACGACTTTGATATTATCACCTCCATATCTCAAAACAATTATCAAGCATCAAACTTTTCTTAGTATTCAACGCACTCAAAAGAAAGTTTTACAAATCTTGAATACCAAGCATATTAAGATTTTTAAGCAAATTACCATGCTATTTAAGACTCTCAAAATAATCTAAGTGAAGCGTGAGAAATCAAAAGTTTCTATAAAATAAATCCACCACCATGCTCTAAAAGATATAAGTGAAGCACTAGAGCAAAACTATAAAGCTCAAAAGATATAAGTGAAGCACAAAGAGTATTCTATCAAATTCCAGTTCATGTATGGCTCTCTCAAAAGGTGTGTACAGCAAGGATGATTGTGGTAAACTAAAAGCAAAGACTCAAGTCATACAAGACGCCCAAGCAAAACACATATCATGTGGTGAATAATAATATAGCTCCAAGTAAAGTTACCGATGGAAGTAGATTTAAAGAGGGATGCCTTCCGGGGCATCCCCAAGCTTTGACTTTTTTGTGTCCTTGGATTATCTTGGGGTTGCCATGGGAATCCCCAAGCTTAGGCTCTTGCCACTCCTTGCTCCATAATCCATCAAAAACATTCACCCAAAACTTGAAAACTTCACAACACAAAACTCAACAGAAATCTCGTGAGCTCCGTTAGCGAAAGAAAACAAAAGACCACTTTAAGGTACTGTAATAAACTCATTATTTATTTATATTGATGTTAAACCTACTGTATTCCAACTTCTCTATGGTTTATAAACTATTTTACTAGCCATAGAATCATCAAAATAAGCAAACAACACACGAAAAACAGAATCTGTCAAAAACAGAACAGTCTGTAGTAATCTGTAACTAACACAAACTTCTGGAACTCAAAAAAATCAGCCAAAATAGGAAGACCTATTCAATTTGTTTATTGACCATAAGCAATTGGAATCACTATTTTATGACGTTCTGGTGATTTTTAACAATTGTTTTTGTGAACCGAAAGTTTCTGAAAATTACAGCAAGATCAAATAACAATCATCCAAGAAGATCCTATAGGTTTAACTTGGCACAAACACTAATTAAAACATAAAACCACATTAAACAGAAGGTAGATGGATTATTTATTCCTAAACAGAAACAAAAAGAAAAAAACTAGAAATAAAATTGGGTTTCTGTGACGCCCGGATAAGCAAGCTACAGTAACCTCTGCTAATGACGCCATGTCACCTCCGTTACTGTCGCTAATCTCGCATTAGTTCAAAACGATTCGAATTCAAATTTGAATTTTTGGCAAACAAACAAAGTTTTAAACTTTAAAACAAAATGTTCGGACCGTGTCAAATATTGCATAGACAATTATGGTGAAGTAAACACATTTTTAGAAAATGCATAAATATTTTAAATTGAATAAAACAGAAAGGAAAATAAATAAAAAGAAACAAATGAAAGGAAAACAAAACAAAACAAAAACGACAGACCCCCCCCCCCCCGCTGGGCCAAGTTGCCTAGCTGGCCTCCGCCGCCCGAACGGGCCGGCCCAACCGGCCAAAGGCCCAATCGACCAACCCCACTCCTCTCCTTATCCCCCTGCAACCCTAGCCGCCACCCCACTCGCCCACTCCCCCCCCACTCGCTCCTCCCACGTTCCCCTCTCTCCTCGTCTGGATCGAGGCAGGGGAGCCAGATCCCGCGCGCCGCGTCGCCCGTCACCACCCCCTCACGGACGCCTCCTCGCCTCACCCGAAGTCGCCCGGCGCCGTCCGCCGCCCTCGATCCGAGTTGGGACTCGGTCCCGACGCCACCAACGCTTGAGTCCCTCGCTGAACCACGCCGCCACGCCGCCGACCCCGCCTGCCGCCAGCTTCCCCACCGGACTGCCTCCTCTACACCGGTTGCCGCCGACTTCCTCCACAACCCCGCTGCCTAGACCCCACCATCCCGCGGTGAGCTCTGTGCCGAAGCGCGCCACCCTCCGTCTCTGTCGCCCCTCACCGTGGACCTCGCGCTAGCCGTGCTCCGACCGGCTCGGCTGCGCCCATGGCGCTTCCTCCCTCTCGTCCTCTCCCACTCCGCCGTCGCCGATTCTACCCCGTGGCATGACCTTCGCGCCACGACCGACTGGACGTCCGCGTGCCACCTTGGCAGCGCCTAGCACGTGCTCCTCTCGCGCCCACTGCGGCCGCTGCCTCATTGCTACACGGACGCCTCCACCGCCTCGCTTGGCTGCCCGCTTGCAGTTCCGCGATGTTGCGCCGCCGTCCCACCTGCGCCCCTTGGTCACGGTCCCGAACACTCGCGCTACTGGTCTCCTCGGCGCCCACGCCTGAGCGCCAGCATCACGCTTACTCCGGCCACTATGGCCTCTAAGCCAAGGATTTAAGGGCCCCACGCCTTGCAGAACGTTTACATAAAAAAGGAATAAAAAAATAAAAAAATCAATAATAAATAATAATAATTAATTAATTAATTAATTAACTAATTAATTAACTTAATTAATTCTGATTAACTTAGCTAATTAAGATTAATTAATCTAATGACTAGTTAACCTAATTAACTCATGCTAATTAGCTAATGTAGTATGACAAAGGGGCCCACCCCTATTAATACTAATTAGGTTAATTAAAATGTTTAATTAAAATGTGTCACCGACTAGTGGGACTCATCGGTCAGTTGACCATCAACCTGTTGATCGGCCGACGTCAAGATGACCTCATGTCGATGTCATAAATTCATTTTCGAATTAAATAAAATAATTAATTAAATTCCAGAAATTAATAAAATCTTTAGAAACTCATATTTTTAATCCGTAACTCGGATTAAATTATTTTCAACATGAAAGTTGCTCAGAACGACGAGACGAACCCGGATGCGCAGCCCGTTCGTCCGCCACGCGTCCCTAACCTATCGAACTCGCAACTTTCCCCTTCGCTCCTTCGCTCGAAAACGCCAAACACCGGGGATACTTTCCCGGATGTTTCCTTCACCAGATTCACCTCATACCGCGTTAGGGCACCCCTAGCACCGATATTTATCATATCATGCATCGATATGCATCTGCTTGCTTAAATATTTATTGTTTCTTCCCCTCTTCTCTCTCTAGACACCGAGACCGACGTCATTGCTACTCAAAGACGACTACGGTGTTGACGAATTCTCTCTTGCCAGAGCAACCAGGCAAGCCCCCTTTGATCACCAGATATCGCCTACTCTTCTCTATACCGCTTGCATTAGAGTAGTGTAGCATGTTACCGCTTTCAGCTAATCCTATACCGCTGCATAGCCCGCCCTTGCTACTACTGTTGTTACCTTTACCTCGCTATCCTACCGCTTAGTATAGGATGCTAGTATTCCATCTGTGGCCCTACATTCTTGTCCGTCTGTGCTATACTATCGGGCTGTGATCACTCGGGAGGTGATCACGGGTATATACTTATACTTATACATGATACATGTGGTGACTAAAGTCGGGTCGGCTTGTGGAGCACCCGTGAGTGATTCACGGATTGGGGGCTGAAAGGACCTTTGTCCCGACGGCCCTCTGGATGGATCTTTGTGGCGGAGCGACAGGGCAGGTTGAGACCACCTAGGAGAGAGGTGGGCCTGGCCCTGTTCGGCGTTCGCGGATACTTAACACGCTTAACGAGGTCTTGGTATTTGATCTGAGTCTGGCCATTTGGTCTATACGCACTAACCATGTACGCGGGAGTAGTAATGGGTATCCCGGCGTCGTGGTATCAGCCGAAGCACTTCGTGATGCCAGCGACTGAGCGGCGCGCGCCGGATTAGAACGTAAGCCTGCTCTTATATTAAGGGGGCTAGTTTTGCTTTCGGCCGCCCTCGCAACGTGTAGGTGTGCTAAGGGCGATGGGCCCGCACTTCGTGGCGCTTAGGTTTAGACCGCGTCTTTGGCCTCTCTGTTGTGCCTAGGTGGGGCTGCGACGTGTTGATCTCCGCGCCGGGCATGACCTAGGAAAGTGTGTCCGGCCAAATGGGATCAAGCGTGTTGGGTTATGTGGTGCACCCCTGCAGGGAAGTTAATCTATTCGAATAGCCATGATCTTCGGTAACAGGACGACTTGGAGTTGTACCTTGACCTTATGAAAACTAGAACCGGATCTTAATAAAACACACCCTTCCAAGTGTCAGATACAACCCGGTGGTCGCTCTCTCTCAGGGTTACGAGGAGGGGATTGCCGGGTAGGATTATTGCTATGTGATGCTACTTGGAGGACTTCAGTCTCTACTCTCTGCTACAAGCTGCAAGGCGGAGGCTGCCAGAAGCGTAGTCTTCGACATGATTAGCTATCCCCCTCTTATTCTGGCATTCTGCAGCTTCACCCACCGATATGGCCCTTTACACATATATCCATGCATATGTAGTGTAGCTCCTTGCTTACAGTACTTTGGATGAGTACTCACGGTTGCCTTGTTCCCCTTTTCCCTATCTCTACTCGATTGCTGCGACTGCACGATGGAGCCCAGGAGCCGTGACGCCACCGTCGATGACGAATTACTACCCCGGAGAGGTGCCTACTACTACGCAGCAGCCCGGCCGACGACGACCGGAGTAGTTAGGAGGATCCTGCAGGAGGCATGTGCCTCTTTCGATCTCAGATCCCGCTTTGTGCTAGCCTTCTTAAGGCAAACTTGTTTAACTTATGTCCGTACTCAGATATTGTTGCTTCCACGACTTCGCCTATGATCGAGCACCTTTATTCGAGCTCTCGAGGCCCCTGGGTGGTATTATGATGCTTGTATGACTTATTTTATTTTTAGAGTTGTGGTGTGATATCTTCCCGCGAAGTCCTCGATCTTGATCGCATTACACGCTTATGCAGTATGATTAGTGTACGATTAAATCGGGGCGCCACAAGTTGGTATCGAGCCGATCACCAGAGGAATCCCCTTCCAACTCCTTGGCCGAAGTCGAGTCTAGACATTACAAAACTTTTACTAACATGGCTGTGTGCCTTACGGGCCCACGTCGCCATTGGGTGATATTAGGATCTTTTATTTCTCGACTTATACTCTGGTACTCTGACATCTCTTCTATTCGGGTTAAACGATTTTACTAACTCGGACTCTAGGTTCTCGATAATACTTTCACCCGGAGAGCCCCTTATTATTGATGATCTTCTGCTGCACGTGAAGACCCTGAAAATACTCTCCGCTGTTAACCCGAGAACTTGTGTTCATCGCGTTTGCAATTCCCCTTCCACCGTCAACCCTTATGGATAACTACTTGCAGTTGTTATTCTTACCTTCATCCCCAGTTGGTCTTGTTATTACAAGATACCCTGAAAAACTCGTCGTTGTTTTGATAATCCTTTGAGCTTACTGCCTTTGCTGTTCCTTGTCACCTGAATACCCCTACGGTTAATTCTCGCACTTATCGAGTATCCGCCATCCCCAGTTGTTCATGTGTTACACAAAAGTCTTCAAATACCATTCGATATTCCAAAATCCTCAAAGAACGTATTGCTCTGTAATTTCTTGTTTGCTTTCATTATGATTAATCCCATAAGTATAGTAATCATATTGGCATCCTTTGTCACCATCATTTTTGAGTCTGTTGATTCAATACGTGCGAATGCACGCAATCATCAGTTGATCCTTTTAAATTATCTTTCCGGCTTAGACTGAGCTGGTTCTCAACCAATCCAATTGTCGTCGATTGTACTCCTAAGGCTATTCAACTTATCCATCCCTAATCATAACATTGCTTCTGATCCCTTGATTTGAAAATCATAAGTCCTTTGTTATCTAAGCACCAAATTATTCTGATGTTCTGTAATCCGATGCATTTGCATTATTTCTTCCTCTTATTGAGTACCGATACTCACATCATATCCCTTATGGACCACCAGATCCTTTGTTCGATTTTATCTGACAACGCCCTTCATATTCAATAACCTTGTGAGCCTTTCCTCGGATACATAATGCCTTTGGTAAATTGTATCCTCTCGCTTTCTCAACCATGCTCGCTTCGAGTTTGAGTTAATTACTCCTAAAGATTGTGGTATATGTTTCTAAGATGCCCGATGGGTTGAACATATACCTTCCTTAAATTTTGTGAACCCAAAAGTCTTCATGGGTCATAACCTCCTGGTATTCCGTCAGTTAAACTTTCAAACTTCAAACATTCTTAAACGAGAGCAGTAAATGAGAAGTTGTGTATTGGAGAAGTGGGAGTTGACCTTGAACTTTGTGTTCATGCCCATGGACCCGAGGTGGAACTTATCATGGAAGCTTCTCGTAGTAATAATAATCCCCTTGTTATAACTTCTTCTCTTAGCTATGCTTGGTCTTTTTACACCGTGGTTCCGCCATGATTGTTCTTCTTTGTTCCGCTTTCTCGGACAAGTTAAAGCACTTGTCTTCTACAGATCAATATGCCTGCCCAACCTCTATTATGATCTACCTTCGAGTATTACCCCTGGTATCTCGAGGATATCATGCCATTGTAATACATCTTGCAAACTTTTGATGAAGTACTACCTTTCCCTGTCAATGTCACTTCATGGGTTCTGGGTTGTTGGTCAACCGAGAACACCGATAAGTGAATCGATTCCGCACTCCGATTCAATAACTCTAAGTAATTCTTGTTGCTTACGAGTTTAATAATCCTTCAAGTCATTCCTAGCCTGATTGGCTATATCATTATCGTGCTAAATTTTAACCGTGCTACCTGGTCCTTCCCGGAGCATAATTTTTGACGACGAGCGAAGCTTACGTCGATATTCCTCGTCATATCATTCTACCTCAGACAACAAGCTTGGTTTCGAGTTTGTGTCGTACCCATGGTTCCAATAACCTCTTGCTTCATCATTCTTTTGACTTGATGTGATCGCGGATCGATTACATCTTCAGGTAATATCTCGACAAATGTGTCGTGATCATTATCAACATTCTGAGCTCTTCCAGAATATCAATCAAATTCATGATGAGAATTTCCATCCTTGCCCCTCGATGATTTGTGTTGTCATCGACTACTTCCTTGCCTTCAACACAAACTTGTTCGTGTTGTGGCTATACCTTGAGTTCCTTGTTAACTGACTTATGTTATGTTCTACCTTGAAGTATTACCATCTTCTATGTCAAGAATGTCGTGAGAATTTCACCACCTCCACGAGAATTCTTGGTATGGTGATACTTCTCACCCTCACCATTCTTTCTTGGTACCCGTGTTGTTTCTAACCGGAATACCGACAATTGAACTATGATGTGTGAATTCAAAACTTCTAGCAACCCTATTGCTTTGAAGTGAATGGTCGAGATTCATTCTAATTCTTTTGTTCGTCAAGTCACCATTCTAACATTGATCGTACAACCCAGCCCATATTTCGGGTGCACCCTTCCACCAATGTTTAATTGTGTATGTCTTTCCTCGAGCATACATCGTTATATCATTTGATATGACTAATGTTATCTCCTTGTTAACATAATTGTGGAAACCCATCTTTTGGAAATCTTGATTAAATGTTGCTGAATCCATCAGCCACCTCCTCATCTCTCCTTGGATTAATGGATGAACTCTTGTTTCGAACTCGCTTCCATAGTTCATCTCCTGAAAATCTTACAATGTCAACTCACAATTGTGTTGCACCTTTTCTTCTCAGGCATCCCGAGTCTAAGGTATCTTGACACCAATCAGATCTGAATCTCAGTTAGATATGATGGTTGGAACATATTTTCAAGAGTTATAACATTGGTCCCTATATGCCCCGGTAAGGTGATGTCATGCCTAGCACACCAGACCAGAGGACCTAGTGTTATAGTTTCCTTTGTAACAAGATTAATCATTTTTCCATGAGGAAACTGAATGCCTGTTTAATGAGTTTATCCTGATGGATCCTTTGTGAATCCAAAATCCGATTTTTGCTTGAAGACCATGTCAATGCTATCTTGAAGCATGTCTGTGGTACTCCGATTTTCAACAAGAACATTTAAAGCCCAATGCTAAATGCTTCTTGATCAATTATCCAAACACCGTTGTATGGGTAATGTCATGAAAATTTCTCTTCACTTTCCTAAAGGGGTTTTCTACGTTATATCACGTCATGAATATCATGCTTTGCTTGCCCTTGGGAAGGATATACCCCCTGATATATGTGTTTAAACACATTTTCCTTTCCATTGTTCTGTTTAATCTGATAATCTTATTTTCCTTTCCATTGGTTGGTTTAACCTTTCTTGAGGTCTATATAATCTAAGCAAGATTATTCTCCTCGCTATGTAAACACCTCGGTGTACAACTCTGTCAAGAAGACCTCATTACTATTGTTGATGACACTTCGGTAACCACCGATGGACGAGAACTTTTCCTATTGGTCCGCCTCGTTTCAACGAAAGGTGAAAATGGTTCTCCTTGTCCCTCGCCTTGGTACCGATGTAGTTCTTGACATATAACCCATAAAGCTAACCTCCGACATGCCTTACTTGCATGATCGTGCAAGACATCACCGCTTTCCTACTTTTAACCCACATGGTGGGCCCATAACCCACAGCCCACAGGATCGAAAACCGACTCTCCTGCATAACCCGATGTCAAAGTTATTCCTCGTGCTTGACGTTGTATGTAATTCACGGGCCACTTGCTCGTTGATCTATTCGTATCGGACACAATACTTATTCCCGCTGTTTCAACTCCTTTTCAAGATTTCTGCTTCGTGCAATGAATGATTGCCTATCCGCTTGAAACTTCTTATTACACCGTCTTACTTTTGCTCTCGATGTGTGTCATTTGTTCAACTCGAGAGATACTCATATGTTCATTCTTGGGATACCCCTGCATGAATTTCCCTTATAACATCCTATCATTGTAGAGCTGCCCTTACCTATTCGTAAGAAATGCGATGGAGTTCCCCGAAGAAAGGACGACAACTTCATCATGATGCTTTGGAATAAAGAATTGAAGACATCAACGAAAGGGATTAACTTCTTCGAGAAGATCCATTAGAATAACCAGAACTTTCCCCCTTACTCCCCTCTTAAATCTCGTGATCTAGATTTCTTGTAGTGGAGGAGAATTGTGACGCCTTGGGACAAGCAAGCTACAAGAATCTCTCGCTAATGACGCCATGTCACCTCACATCGCCGCTAATCACGCGTTAGTTCAAAACGATTCGAATTCAAATTTGAATTTTTGGCAAACAAACAAAGTTTTCAAACTTTAAAACAAAATGTTCGGACCGTGTCAAATATTGCATAGATAATTATGGTGAAGTAAACACATTTTTAGAAAATGCATAAATATTTTAAATTGAATAAAACAGAAAGGAAAATAAATAAAAAGAAACAAATGAAAGGAAAACAAAACAAAACAAAACAACAGACTTCTCATTTGGGCCAAGTGGCCCAGCTGGCCTCCTCCGCCCGAACGGGCCGGCCCAACCGGCCAAAGGCCCAATCGACCAACCCCACTCCTCTCCTTATCCCCCCGCAACCCTAGCCGCCACCCCACTCGCCCACTCCCCCCCACGCGCTCCTCCCACGTTCCCCTCTCTCCCTCGTCTGGATCGAGGCAGGGGAGCCAGATCCCGCGTCGCCGGCATCGCCCGTCACCACCCCCCCCCCTCGCCGGACGCCTCCTCGCCTCACCCCGAGTCACCCCGGCGCCCGTCCACGCGCCGTCCTCGATCTGGAGTTGGGACTCGGTCCCGACGCCACCACCGCTTGAGTCCTCGCCGGAACCACGCCGCCACGCCGCCGTCCCGCCGCCCGTCGCCGGGCGCTTCCCCACCGGATCGCTTTCCTCTACGTCGTCAGCCGACTTCCTCCTCAACCCCCGCCGCTTAGACCCCACCATCCCGCTGGTGAGCTCCTCGTGCCGCGCCACCCTTCCGTCTCTGTCCGCCCCGCCCTCACCGTGGCCCTCGCGCCCCGTGTTCGAGGCCCGGTCCGCGCCATGGTCACGCGACTCCTTCTCGTCCTCTCTCCGCACCGCCCGTCCGCTGATGTTACCCGTGGCGCTGCTCGCGCGATCGACTGACGTCTGCTGCTCACTGTGGCCGCTCCTAGCACGCGCCTCCCCGCGCGCCCACCGTGGCCTCCCCATTGCTACTCCCCGGACGCCTCAACCGCCTCGTCTGGCTGGCTTGCCCGCTTGCATGTTCCTCGCGATGGCTGCCACCGTCGCCGTCCCACCTCCGCCCTTGGTCACGGTCCCGGAACACTGCCGCCCTAGGTCTCCTTCGGCGCCCACGCCTCGAGCGCCTGCATCACGCCTGCTTACCAGGCCACTATGGCCTCTAAGCCAATGACGAAGGGGCCCCACGCCCCCAGAGAACGTTTCTGTTAAAAAAAAGGAATTTAAAAAATAAAAAAAATAAAAATCAATAATAAATAATAAAAATAATTAATTAACTTAATTAATTCTGATTAACTTAGCTAATTAAGATTAATTAATCTAATGACTAATTTACCTAATTAACTACTGTTAATTAGCTAACAGAGTATGATAGTGGGGCCCACCCCCTATTAATACTAATTAGGTTAATTAATATGTTTAATTAAAAATGTGTCACTCACCAGTGGGACCCACTGGTCAGTTGACTACCAACCTCGTTGATCGCCGACGCCAAGATGACCTCATGCCGATGTCATAAATCCATTTTCGAATTAAATAAAATAATTAATTAAATTCCGTAAATTAATAAAATCTTTAGAAAATCATATCTTTTAATCCGTAACTCGGATTAAATTATTTTCAACATGAAAGTTGCTCGTAACGACGAGACGAACCCGGATGCGCAGTCTGCTCGTCATTCGCCACGCCGCCCCTAACCTATCGAACTCGCAACTTTCCCCTTCGGCTTCCGCTTCGAAAACGCGAAACACCGGGATACTTTTCCTGGATGTTTCCCCTTCACCGGTATCACCTCATACTGCGTTAGGGCACCCTAGCACCGATACTTATCATATCATGCATCGCTATGCATCTGCTTGCTTAAATATTTATTGTTTCTTCCCCTCTTCTCTCGCTTAGACACCGAGACCGACGTCATTGCTACTCAAGACGACTACGGTGTTGACGACTCTCTCTTGCCAGAGCAACCAGGCAAGCCCCTTTGATCACCAGATATCGCCTACTCTTGTCTATACTGCTTGCATTAGAGTAGTGTAGCATGTTATCGCTTTCGCTAATCCTATACCGCCGCATAGCCTGTCCTTGCTACTATCACAGTTGTTACCTTTACCGCTATCCTACCGCTTAGTATAGGATGCTAGTATTCCATCTGTGGCCCTACATTCTTGTCCGTCTGCTGTGCTATACTATCGGGCCGTGATCACTCGGGAGGTGATCACGGGTATATACTTATACTTATAGATGATACATGTGGTGACTAAAGTCGGGACGGCTTGAGGAGCACCCGCGAGTGATTCACGGATTGGGGGCTGAAAGGACCTTTGTCCCGACGGCCCTCTGGATGGATCTTTGTGGCGGAGCGGCAGGTGTTGAGACCGCCTAGGAGAGAGGTGGGCCTGGCCTGCTCGGCGTCATGATACTTAACACGCTTAACGAAGTTCTTGGTATTTGATCTGAGTCCGCCATTTGGTCTATACGCACTAACCATGTACGCTGGAGTAGTAATGGGTATCCCGGCGTCGTGGTATCACCGGCACTTCGTGACGCCAATGACCGAAGCGGCGGCCACGGATTAGAACGTAAGCCTGCTCTTGTATTAAGGGGCTAGTTTTGCTTTCGGCCGCCCTCGAACGCAGTCTTGTGTGCTAAGGCGATGGGCCTGCACTTCCCTGCGCTTAGGTTTAGACCGCGGCCGTCGGCCTCTCTCACAGCCTAGGTGGGGCTGCGACGTGTTGATCTCCGTGGCGGGCATGACCTAGGAAAGTGTGTCCGCCAAATGGGATCAAGCGTGTTGGGTTATGTGGTGCACCCTCAGGAAGTTAATCTATTCAATAGCCATGATCTTCGTAATGTGACGACTTGGAGTTGTACCTTGACCTTATGACAACTAGAACCGGATCTTAATAAAACACACCCTTCCAAGTGCAGATACAACCCGGTGGTCGCCTTCTCTCGTGGTTACGAGGAGGATCGCCGGGTAGGATTATTGCTATGTGATGCTACTTGGAGGACTTCACCTACTCTCTGCCATAAGTCGCAAAGGCGGAGGCTGCCAGCGTAGTCTTCACGAGATTAGCTAGCTCCCTCTTATTCCGGCATTCTGCAGCTCAGTCCACCGATATGGCCCTTTACACATATATCCATGCATATGTAGTGTAGCTCCTTGCTTATGTAGTACTTTGGATGAGTACTCACGGTTGCCTTGTTCCCCTTTTCCCTATCTCTACTCGATTGTCGTGACTGCACGATGGAGCCCAGAGCAGACGCCACCGTCGATGACGACTACTACCCCGGAGGTGCCTACTACTACGTGCAGCCCACGGCGACGATCGTGAGTAGTTAGGAGGATCCTGTAGGAGGCCCGTGCCTCTTCGATCTGTATCCCGGTTTGTGCTAGCCTTCTTAAGGCAAACTTGTTTAACTTATGTCTCAGACTCAGATATTTTTGCTTCCACTGACTCGCCTATGATCGAAAGGCACTTGTATTCGAGCCCTCGAGGCCACTTGCTTGTATTATGATGCTTGTATGACTTATTTTATTTTTAGAGTTGTGTTGTGATATCTTCCCGTGAGTCCCTGATCTTGATCGTACACGTTTGCGTGTATGATTAGTGTACGATTGAATCGGGGGCGTCACAGTTTCCTCCCAAAAAGGGGTATCGTTTAACGCCCCTAGCTAGGCATAAAAGCAAGGATAAATCTAGGTATTGTCATCTTGATTCTTAATTTTTTTAGCGGAGTTATGTTCGAATCCGGGAGGTTCTTTACGTTTCCCTTCATATTCAGAAATCTTGAGATCTAAAGAGTCCAACCGCTTATTGCAAAGGGTAATCAACATATTCATGCGGTGGAGATTCCCACTAACACTCTTAAGAGGTTCAAGAGGCTTTTGTAAAATCTTAGTTACTTCGCAAATTTTCTCAAGAACTTGCGTTTCCTCTTGGGTATGATGAGACCCCTTTTGTTGAGGTAGAGTTCCCACTATATCTTCTATAATTTCATGCGCAATACTAGAAACAATTTCAATAAAATTGCCTTTAGCAACGCAATCCAAAAGTTGTCTATGAGACATATTTAGTCCAACATAAAAGTTGCGAAGCAAAATTCTAAAATTCACCTCTAAGGTACAATTACGATAAGATTCCATCATTCTAAACCAAGCGTCTTTTAAGTTTTCTCCTTGCCTTTGTTTGAAGTGAAGAACCTCAAACTCGGGGACAAAGGAGCAATAAGGGACTAGCCATAATGACAAGCAAGTGAAAAAGAGGCGAACGGAAAAGACGGCAAGGGTGAAGTGGGGGAGAGGAAAACGAGAGGCAAATGGAAAATAATGTAATGCGAGAGATAAGGGATTGTGATGGGTACTTGGTATGTTGACTTTTGCGTAGACTCCCTGGCAACAGCGCCAGAAATCTTCCTGCTACCTCTTGAGCACTGCGTTGGATTTCCTTGAAGAGGAAAGGGTGATGCAGGAAAGAGTAAGTATTTCCCTCAGTTTTTGAGAACCAATGTATCAATCCAGTAGGAGGCTACGCGCGAGTCCCTCGTACCTACACAAAACAAATAGCTCCACGCAACCAACGCGATTAGGGGTTGTCAATGCCTTCACGGTCACTTACGAGAGTGAGATCTGATAGAGATGATAGATAATATTTTTGGTATTTTTGGTATAAAGATGCAAAGTAAAATGAAATACAAAGTAAAAAGCAAAGCGATAATAAAGTGATGGAAGATCGATATGATGAGAATAGACCCGGGGGCCATAGATTTCACTAGTGGCTTCTCTCAAAAGCATAAGTATTCTACGGTGGGTGAACAAATTACTATTGAGCAATTGACAGAATTGAGCATAGTTATGAGAATATCTAGGTATGATGATGTATATAGGCATCACGTCCGAGACAAGTAGACCGACTCCTACCTGCATCTACTACTATTACTCCACTCATCGACCGCTATCCAGCATGCATCTAGAGTATTAAGTTCAAGAAAACAGAGTAACGCCTTATGCAAGATGACATGATGTAGAGGGATAAATTCATGCAATATGATAAAAACCCCATCTTGTTATCCTCGATGGCAACAATACAATACGTGCCTTGCTGCCCCATCACATCGAAAGGACACCGCAAGATTGAACCCAAAGCTAAGCACTTCTCCCATTGCGTAAAAACCAATCTAGTAGGCCAAACCAAACTGATAATTCAAGAGACTTGCAAAGATAACCAATCATACATAAAAGAATTCAGAGAAGATTCAAATATTGTTCATAGATAAACTTGATCATAAACCCACAATTCATCGGTCTCAACAAACACACCGCAAAAAGAAGATTACATCGAATAGATCTCCACGAGAGAGGGGAGAACATTGTATTGAGATCCAAAAGATAGAAGAAGCCATCTAGCTACTAACTATGGACCCAAGGTCTGAGATAAACTACTCACACTTCATCGGAGGGGCTATGGTGATGATGTAGAAGCCCTCCGTGGTGGATTCCCTTCATGAGCTCCTAATAGGCCCCAAGATGGGATCTCGTGGATACAGAAGGTTGCGGCGGTGGAATTAGGTTTTTGGCTCCGTGTCTGATCATTTGGGGGTACATAGGTATATATAGGAGGAAGGAGTACGTTAGTGGAGCAAAGGGGGGCCCACGAGGCAGGGGGCGCGCCCTAGGGGGGGTGGCGCCCTCCACCCTCGTGGACGCCTCCTTTCTTTCTTGATGGAGGGTCCAAGTCTCCTGGATCATATTCGGTGAGAGAATCACGTTCCCAAAAGTTTCATTCCGTTTGGACTACGTTTGATATTCCGTTTCTTTGAAACACTGAAATAGGCAAAAAAAACAGCAATTCTAGGCTGGGCCTCCGGTTAATAGGTTAGTCCCAAAAGTAATATAAAAATAGAAAATAAAGCCCAATATGGTCCAAAACAGTAGATAATATAGCATGGAGCAATCAAAAATTATAGATACGTTGGAGACGTATCAAGGAGGAAGAAGTACGTCAGGGGAGCCACGAGGAGCCCACGAGGGTGGAGGGCGCGCCCTGGGGGGGGGGGGGGTGGGCGCGCCCCCTGCCTCGTGCCTCCCTCGTTGCTTCCTTGACGTGGACTCCAAGCTTAATTCCTGCTCGTCCTCGAGTAGGTAAATGATAAAAACAAATTTTTTGATGTGGAATGCTACTAGGCATAATTTCAATGTAATTCTTCTTAATTGTGGTATGAATATTCAGATCCGAAAGATTCAAGACAAAAGTTTAATATTGACATAAAAATAATAATACTTCAAGCATACTAACTAAGCAATTATGTCTTCTCAAAATAACATGGCCAAAGAAAGTTATCCCTACAAAATCATATAGTCCTGCTATGCTCTATCTTCATCACACAAAATATTTAAATCATGCACAACCCCGATGACAAGCCAAGCAATTTTTTCATACTTTTTATGTTCTCAAACTTTTTCAATCTTCACACAATACATGAGCATGAGCCATGTACATAGCACTATAGGTGGAATAGAATGGTGGTTGTGGAGAAGACAAAAAGGAGAAGATAGTCTCACATCAACTAGGCGTATCAACGGGCTATGGAGATGCCCATTAATAGATATCAATGTGAGTGAGTAGGGATTGCCATGCAACAGATGCACTAGAGCTATAAGTGTATGAAAGCTCAACAAAAGAAACTAAGTGGGTGTGCATCCAACTTGCTTGCTCACGAAGACCTAGGGCATTTTGAGGAAGCCCATCATTGGAATATACAAGCCAAGTTCTATAATGTAAAATTCCCACTAGTATATGAAAGTGACAACTTAGGAGACTCTCTATCATGAAGATCATGGTGCTACTTTGAAACACAAGTGTGGTAAAAGGATAGTAGCATTGCCCCTTCTCTCTTTTTCTCTCATTTTTTTTATTTGGGCCTTTTCTCTTTTTATGGCCTCTTTTTTTCTTTTTTTTATTTATTTAGTCCGGAGTCTCATCCCGACTTGTGGGGGAATCATAGTCTCCATCATCCTTTCCTCACTTGGGACAATGCTCTAATAATGATGATCATCACACTTTTATTTTCTTACAACTCAACAATTACAATTCGATACTTAGACAAAATATGATTCTATATGAATGCCTCCGGCGGTAACCGGGATATGCAATGAATCAAGAGTGACATGTATGAAAGAATTATTAACGGTGGCTTTGCCACAAATATGATGTCAACTACATGATCATGCTAAGCAATATGACAATGATGGAGCGTGTCATAATAAACGGAAGGGGGGAAGTTGCATGGCAATATATCTCGGAATGGCTATGGAAATGCCATGATGGGTAGGTATGGTGGCTTTTTTGAGGAAGGTATATGGTGGGTGTACGATACCGGCGAAAGGTGCGCGGTATTAGAGAGGCTAGCAATGGTGGAAGGAAGAAAAGTGCGTATAATCCATGGACTCAACATTAGTCATAAAGAACTCATATACTTATTGCAAAAATCTACAAGTTATCAAAGCAAATTATTACGCGCATGCTCCTAGGGTGATAGATTGGTAGGAAAAGACCATCGCTCGTCCCCGACCGCCACTCATAAGGAAGACAATCAATAAATAAATCGTTCTCCGACTTCATCACATAACGGTTCACCATACGTGCATGCTACGTGAATCACAAACCTTAACACAAGTATTTCTCAAATTCACAACTACTCAACTAGAATGACTCTAATATCACCATCTTTATATCTCAAAACAATTATCAAGCATCAAACTTCTCTTAGTATTCAACACACTCAAAAGAAAGTTTTACAAATCTTGAATACCAAGCATATTAAGATTATTTAAGCAAATTACCATGCTATTTAAGACTCTCAAAATAATCTAAGTGAATCGTGAGAGATCAATAGTTTCTATAAAACAAATCTACCACTGTGCTCTAAAAGATATAAGTGAAGTACTAGAGCATACGACAAACCACTCCGAAAGATGTAAGTGATGATCAATGAGTGGTCGAATAATTATGCAACTATGTGAATACTCTCCCATTTAATAATTTATCTTAGTATTTTATTCAAACAACAAGCAAAACAAAATAAAACTACATTGCAAGGATAGCACAAATCATGTGAAGAAGCAAAAACTTAGGTTCAACCGATACTGACCGATAGTTGTTGAAGAGAAAAGGTGGGATGCCTACCGGGGCATCCCCAAGCTTAGATGCTTGAGACTTCTTGAAATAATATCTTGGGGTGCCTTGGGCTTCCCCAAGCTTGAGCTTTTGTGTCTCCTTAATTCCTCTCATATCACGGTTTCCTAAATCTCAAAAGCTTCATCCACACCAAACTCAACAAGCACTCGTGAGATAAGTTAGTATAAACCAATGCAAAAACCTTATCATACTATACTGTAGCAAATCATTAAAATTATTATTCAACGTTGCATACTAAATGTCTCTGCATATTTAATACTCCTATCCTCAAATAGAATCATTAAACAAGCAAACATATGCAAACATAACAGCAATCTGCCAAAACAGTACAGTCTGTAAAGAATGCAAGATTCATCATACTTCCCTAAGTCCAAAAATTATGAAAGAAAATTCCCACTGTATTAAATTTATCAGATCTTATTATGCAAAAGGTTTCAACATTTTATCACATTCTGACTTTTCTAGGGAATTTTTGCAACAGCGGTTAACTTTATGTTTTCAAACAGCAACATGTATACTTGCAAAATAAGCATATTAAAGACTATCCTTGACATTTTTATTGAAAATAAGGATTCAAAACATTAATCTAAATAACATCAAGAAAATACTAGCAAAATAAATTGACGCTCCAAGCAAAACACATATCATGTGGTGAATAAAAATATAGCTCCAAGTAAAGTTACCGATGAACGAAGACGAAAGAGGGGATGCCTTCCGGGGCATCCCCAAGCTTAGGCTCTTGGTTATCCTTGAATATTACCTTGGGGTGTCTTGGGAATCCCCAAGCTTAGGCTCTTGCCACTCCTTATTCCATAGTCCATCGAATCTTTACCCAAAACTTGAAAACTTCACAACACAAAACTTAACAGAAATTCTCGTGAGCTCCGTTAGCGAAAGAAAAGAAAACACCACTTCAAGGTACTGTAATGAACTCATTATTTATTTATATTGGTGTTAAACCTACCGTATTAGAACTTCTCTATGGTTTATAAACTATTTTACTAGCCATAGATTCATCAAAATAACCAAACAACACATAGAAAACAGAATCTTTCAAAAACAGAACAGTCTGTAGTAATATGTATCAAACGTATACTTACGGAACTCCAAAAATTATAAAATAAATTGGTGGACCTGAGGAATTAGTCTAGTAATCATCTGCAAAAAGAACCAACTAAATAGCACTCTCCAGTAAAAAGTTGAAGCAAATCTCGTGAGCGCTAAAGTTTCTGTTTTTTACAGCATGATCATAAAGACTTCACCCAAGTCTTCCCAAAGGTTCTACTCGGCACAAACACTAATCAAAACATAAAACCACATCTAAACAGAAGCTAGATGGATTATTTATTACTAAACAGAACCAAAAAGCAAATAACAAGAATAAAATTGGGTTGCCTCCCAACAAGCGCTAACCGTTTAACGCCCTAGCTAGGCATGATGATTTCAATGATGCTCACATAAAAAATAAGAATTGAGACATAAAGAGAGCATCATGAAGAATATGACTAGGACATTTAAGTCTAACCCACTTCCTATGCATAGGGATTTTGTGAGCAAACAACTTATGGGAACAATAATCAACTAGCATAGGAAGGCAAAACAAGCATAACTTCAAAACTTTAAGCACATAGAGAGGAAGCTTGATATTATTGCAATTTCTACAAGCATATGTTCCTCCCTCATAATAATTTTCAGTAGCATCATGAATAAATTCAACAATATAACCAGCACCTAAAGCATTCTTTTCATGATCTACTTGCATAGTAATTTTACTACTCTCCACATAAGCAAATTTATTCTCATCAATAGTAGTGGAAGCAAACTCAACAAAATAACTATCATATGATTGAAATTTAAGATCAAGATGACAAGTTTCATGGTTATCATTATTCTTTATAGCATACGTGTCATCACAATAATAATCATAGATAGGAGGCATGCTTTCATCATAGTAAATTTTCTCATCAAAGCTTGGGGGACAAAAAATATCATCTTCATGAAACATAGCTTCCCCAAGCTTGTGGCTTTGCATATCATTAGCATCATGGATATTCAAGGAATTCATACTAACAGCATTGCAATCATGCTCATCATACAAAGATCTAGTTCCAAACATTTTAATGCATTCTTCTTCTAACACTTTGGCACAATTTTCCTTTCCATCATACTCACAAAAGATGTTAAAAAGATGAAGCGTATGAGACAAAATCAATTCCATTTTTTTGTAGTTTTATTTTATAAACTAAACTAGTGCTAAAACAAGAAACAAAAAGATTCGACTGCAAGATCTAAAGATATACCTTCAAGCACTCACCTCCCCGGCAACGGCGCCAGAAAAGAGCTTGATGTCTACTACGCAACCTTCTCCTTATAGACGTTGTTGGGCCTCCAAGTGCAGAGGTTTGTAGGACAGTAGCAAATTTCCCTCAAGTGGATGACCTAAGGTTTATCAATCCGTGGGAGGCGTAGGATGAAGATGGTCTCTCTCAAACAACCCTGCAACCAAATAACATAGAGTCTCTTGTGTCCCCAACACACCCAATACAATGGTAAATTGTATAGGTGCACTAGTTCGGCGAAGAGATGGTGATACAAGTGCAATATGGATGGTAGATATAGGTTTTTGTAATCAGAAAATATAAAAACAGCAAGGTAACAAGCAATAAAAGTGAGCGTAAACGGTATTGCAATGCTAGGAAACAAGGCCAAGGGTTCATACTTTCACTAGTGCAAGTTCTCTCAACAATAATAACATAGTTGGATCATATAACTATCCCTCAACATGCAACAAAGAGTCACTCCAAAGTCACTAATAACGGAGAACAAACGAAGAGATTATGGTAGGGTATGAAACCACCTCAAAGTTATTCTTTCCAATCAATCCGTTGGGCTATTCCTATAAGTGTCACAAACAGCCCTGGAGTTCGTACTAGAATAACACCTTAAGACACAAATCAACCAAAACCCTAATGTCACCTAGATACTCCAATGTCACCTCAAGTATCCGTGGGTATGATTATACGATATGCATCACACAATCTCAGATTCATCTATTCAACCAACACATAGAACCTCAAAGAGTGCCCCAAAGTTTCTACCGGAGAATCAAGACGAAAACGTGTGCCAACCCCTATGCATAGGTTCATGGGCGGAACCCACAAGTTGATCACCAAAACATACATCAAGTGAATCACGTGATATCCCCATTGTCACCATAGATACGCAGGGCAAGACATATATCAAGTGTTCTCAAGTCATTAAAGACTCAATCCGATAAGATTACTTCAAAGGGAAAACTCAATTCATTACAAGAGAGTAGAGGGGGAGAAGCAATATAAGATCCAACTATAATAGCAAAGCTCGCGATACATCAAGATCGTGCCAAATCAAGAACACGAGAGAGAGAGAGAGATCAAACACATAGCTACTGGTACATACCCTCAGCCCCGAGGGTGAACTACTCCCTCCTCGTCATGGAGAGCGCCGGGATGATGAAGCTGGCCACCGGTGAGGGTTCCCCCCTCCGGCAGGGTACCAGAACAGGGTCCCGATTGGTTTTTGGTGGCTACAGAGGCTTGCGGCGGCGGAACTCCCGATCTATTCTGTTCTCCGATCGTTTTAGGGTATATGGGTATATATAGGAGGAAGAAGTACGTCAGGGGAGCCACGAGGAGCTCACAAGGGTGGAGGGCGCACCCTGGGGGGGTGGGCGCGCCCCCTGCCTCGTGCCTCCCTCGTTGCTTCCTTGACGTGGACTCCAAGTCTCCCGGGTTGCTTTCCTTCCAAAAATAACTTCTCCAGAAGGTTCCATTCCGTTTCGACTCCGTTTGATATTCCTTTTCTTCGAAACACTGAAATAAGGTAAAAACAGAACTGCACCGAGCTCGGGTCAATAGGTTAGTCCCAAAAGTAATATAAAAGTGTTTAGTAAAGCCCATAAACATCCAAAACAGATAATATAATAGCATGGAACAATCAAAAATTATAGATACGTTGGAGACGTATCACGCAACTATTTTCATGTCTTGCCACATGATTGACTAAAAACTATGCACTTCTCACTTTTTTGTTTTACATTATCTGCATGGGTCTATGTAAAAATTCAGCGCTGAGGTACTACAATATGAAAGATGCAGAAGATATTGTTGTTTGGTGCACAAGTATACCGTCAATACTGCCTTCCCTGATCTCTTACTCTGGGCCTCGCTGCAAGTTATCATAAATGGTATTGATTCTGGATAGGTGACGTAGATATGTTTGATGGTGCATGCCTTTGATTTTGACAGAACATTTTTAGTTTTAATGTAGGTCTGCTAACTTTCAATGGGCCACTGATTAAAGTCTTTTAGAAAGAAAGGATTTCATTTAGTCATAATTGCCTTAATTTGAAAATGATATCTTCAGCCCTAGCAAATGAGAGCTACAAAATTTGCAAGTAAAATTTATAGTTTTAGTTGCATTAATCATTATAAAAAGGGTTGACGATGATCTGAAATCATTCTTAGGCCAAGATATTTACAATGAAATCTAATGTGACATGCCCTACTCATGATCCTCATATTGATATGCTAAAAATGATGCGCGTTCACACACCTCCTCCTGCCAAGCCATCACCCAAAGCCAAATCCTACATTCATTACCGTAGAAAAACAAGTATAAGCCTAGGTGAACACCGTTATGCATTTTTGTAGTGCAATTAACCAATTCTAGCATATATCTAAATGGGCAAACACCTACTTAAGATCATGTTTGCTATTTGTAATCCGCCTGAAATTGAAATTCGTGCTAGACGAATTATGGAGTCCAGCCTTGTGGTAAGCGCGACCTTGAAAGGACGTGACATCAACATAGCTAGTGGAAGGGAGTCATAGGCATGATGTTTTGGGTGCAGGGTAGGGCTGCTAGTGCCGGAAAGAAGAGGAGGGAGAGGTAAAGGGATGGCAGGGGTGCGGCAGACTGGCGGTGGGCAGCGGCTAGAGGAGGGCGGGTCTGCAAGGTGTGGACATGAGTGCTGCCGACCGTCGATAGCGGTAATAGGAAGAAGATGGCATGAATCGGAAGAAGCACCACCAACCATGGTTCTAAATTGGACGTCCTCGGAAATTGATTGACGCCAACAAAAAATCCAAATGACTTACATACTTACACATCTGGATCACAAGCTACAGGGAACCCCACTTGGTCAATGTTTATCCATCTCTTTGTATTGTGTGCCAGTCCAATGAAATAACCTGCCACTAAAAAATAAAAAATAATAAAGTTCTCTATTGAAAACTGAATTAGTGCATGATCTTACACTTGAAGAAGAAATAAAATAAAATTTTATAATAAATAATGAAAAAATTGCACAACTTACACAAAGATTACAATTTTTATAATACGCACGAATAAATATATAATAGTGATTTTTTTGCAAAAAGAAGTTTCCTATGAATGAATGAATTAGTGGCTTGATATTACCCATAAAGGAAAAAGGGAAATAAAAAGAAAAGAAAACGGACAAAATTTGCACAGAAATTGCACTTTGTTATAATATGCACGAATAAACATGTAATAGTGGAATTTTTTGCAAAAGACGAAGTTTTCGGAAGAATGAATGAATTAGTTGCATTGGTATTTGATCCATGACATCTCTACTTCTCAAAATCAAAATAATAAAATTTTCTAAGAAATAATGAATTAGTGCCATTGGTATCACCCTTTAAGAAGACCGAAAACAATGAAAAACAGATACACAATGTACTTAGAAATTTTGTTTTTTACAATATGAAAATGAACATATAATAGTGGAGTTTTTGCAAAAAGAATATGTTTCTAAAAAGGAATAAATTAATGGCATTTATATTATGGTTAAAGAAGAGAGAAAATGAAATAAAAACTAAAACAAATCATAAAGTATTCTATGAAAAATGAATTAGTGGCATTGGTATTACACTTTAAGAAGAAAGAAATAAAACAAAAATACAAAATTAATTATAAACACGAAAAATCAGAATATGAAGTTTTCTCAGGAATAGTGAAATAGTGCGAATTTTATTACGCTTTGCGTGGAAAGAAAAGAAAAAGTAATGTAAAACAAATAATGTCAAAATTTTCACATAGTTCACATAGATATTGTGTTTTTTTCAATATGCTACAACAATTATATAATAGTGGAATTTTCACGAAAAGGAAGTTTCCTAAGAAGGAATCAATTAGTGGCACTAGTATTACCATTAATGAAAAATAAATAGAATTAAACAAAATAAAATTTAAAAAATTATAAGAAAGAATGAATTGGTGGATTTGGTGTTATCCTTCAAGCAGAAGGAAAATGAAAAAGAAACTAAAAAAATCATAATAATGAAATTTTCTAAGAAATAAAGAATTTGAACAAAAACTCAAACAAAATCAAAATAATGAAGAATTTCTAGAAAAGAATGAATTAGCAGCTTTGGTATTACCCTTTAAAAACAAATAAAATGAAATAGAAACAAAAATCAAGATAATAATGGATTCTAAAAAAGAAAGAAAGAATTAATGACATTGGTACTACCCATTAAGAAGAAAGAAAAGAATAATAAAAAATTGTACACAATTTCCATAAAAATGTGCTTTTTACTAATATGCAAGAATAAGCACATAATACTGAAATTTCTCAAATAAAATTCCTAAAAAGGAATGAATTCGTGGCATTGGTATTATGCTTAAAGAAGAAGAAGTAAATTAATTAATTAAACTAAATCAAAATAATGAAGATTTCTAAGGAAAATTAAATTAGTGTCATTAGTATTACCCTTTAATAAGAAAGAAAATTTTAAAAATAAAACCAACAACGACAAAATTTTCACACAATATTCCAAAAAAAATCCGTTCTTGGAAAATATGCAAGAATAAACATATATTACTGGAATTTTAGACAAAAGATCCTAAGGAGAAATGAATTAGTGGCATTGATTTTTCCCTTGAAGAAGAAAGAAAATAAAGTAATAACTATTTAAAAACAATAAGGAACAATGAATCAGCAGCAATAGTATTACCATTTAAAGAAGAATGATAATGATTTTTTAAAATGGCACACAACTTAGCTCCCAAATTACACTTTTTGTAATATGCGAACAATAATCATATAATAGTGTAAATTTTGAACATATTTCATGGTATTTGTGTGTATACATTTACACTCATCCAACATCCCAACAAATACCCGGAATATAAAAATTAATACCAATTAACTACGAAATTTTAAAATAAAGCAAAAACACTTAGAAACATAAAAAACATAAAACATACAAAGGGAGAGAGGAGGGCTGGATCGCACAATTAATGGGCTTCGGCCCAGTAGAAAATCGACTGACCTAAATATGGGTCAGTAGAAAAGCCCAGCACAACAAAAAACACATTCCAGAAAAAAAAACACGAATCTCAGAGCAAAAAACAATGGCTAAAAAATTGACTGACTCAAATTCAAAATTCAGGTCACTTACCATAGCTTAAGTTATATTTTATTCATTTTGATGTTGTTTTTACCAAAAACATAAGGGTAAATCAATTTCATGAAATATTGGAGACAACAAAATGTTTTACCCTTTCATTCTTGAGATAAGTTCGAGATGAAGGAGCTTGTGGGCTATAACTTACATCATTGAGCTCCGCTTCGGTACCCCCCCCCCCCCTCCCTCCCTAAACGTATAGGGAGCAGTATGGACCTTTGGCAAATCATACATTCTTGTGTATGTATGGTGGGTCACCCACCATAACTTATACTTCGTATGTATTTTCTGTTAAACTTCAAAAAAAGAGTGTGGGCGACGTGAACCAAACTCATGACCTCTTCGTTCAGAGGGAACTGCACTAACCAACTATGTCATCTTAATGCTCGTGCATATTTACTTCTTTTTTTTCCTTTTCTTCTTCTTCCATTCGCGGAAGCCACCAATTTCATTGGGCCAGCCCATTATCAAACCAGTAATTTTCCAACTATTTCTTTTTCTTTTTCTTGTTCATTTTTGTTTCTTTTTTTTTCTTTCCCATTTTTTGTTATTTTTTCTATTTCAAAATATGCCCTTTTTTCAAAACTTAAAGAATGTTTTATTTTTCAAATTTGTTCATAAAATACAATTTTTTTATTTGTCATAAAATTGTACATAATTTTCAAAAAGATGTTTGTGCCTCTGAAAATTGCTTAGAATGTCCATACACAAACATTTTTAAAAAAGAGAAAAGGAAATTTTGAACACGAAAGGTAGGCATCCATGCCTGGTTTGAACGACTTTCGACAACATATGCAAGTTGCGACATGTTCGATCATTTATCGGCCTGTTTAACCGAGAAAACTCTAGAAAATGCAAAACTTTTTGAAAACCCAAATAGCTTGACATGGTTCCTTGAATTGGATATACAAGGCCATGAAAAAAATTAGGTCATTTAAGGGATGTCCAGAAACGAGGTGCTCTTCAACGGACTCTTCTGGTCTACCCAAACGCTCTTCGTTGAACATGGTATTTTTTTTTGTAATCTCAGGACTGACCACAACTTTTAAAAGTAGGTGGGCATGCCCATGTTAGGCGAAACCGGGGGCTTCCACGAACTAAAGAAGAAGAAAAGGAAAAAAAAAGAAGTAAATAGGCACGGAGTTAAGATGTCCTAATTGCTTAGTGCGGTTCTCTCTTAACAAACAGGTCATGAGTTTGATTCTGGTCGCCCACTCTATTTTGAAGTTATAAAAGAAAGAGAGAAAAAAGTTGAGGATGCAAATAACGTATTTTTAAAAAGACCATCCTGCTTTTTATTATGAAGGGGTATGAATAAATCTGAACCATCAATGTGTTTATGGTGTGTACCGAAGCATAAGTGTACATGATTTCAGTGCATTCTCAACAATTTTGTAAACCATTTTCTTGAATTTATTTCAGGCCTTCCAGTGATGTGTGTTCAGTGGGAGAAGACGTCCCCCTCGACTACGAAGACGTCTGTAACAACTGCGTCAATCTCAAGATGATGTGTCAGCTTGGTCTCTTGGAGGTGCACATAAGATGTGCGTGCGTACGTTCATAGTAGTGAGTATAAATATGAACGTCTGCGTTGTGTTTAAAAAGAATACACAACATGTATGCACATCAGGTTTTTTTAAAGACAATCAGAACTATCCATTGACGGTTTATTTTATTTTAATTTTATTAAAAGAAAGATAGAGCCTTAGCACACAACATAGAGCTTGAACCATGGTGGGCAGCATGCACATTCATGCACCTAGCCAACCGAGCGACTGTGATCTCGGTGGGGTGTTATGTGTCCTATGGACCTGTCTTGGCATCGAGGGAAGGCATGCCAATAAGTGATTTGACTTATCATCAATACCTCCAACTACTTAGGTACTTTTACAGCGTCGTGCCTGCACGTACATCAAAACCGCAATTTTGAGTGCTCTCTTTGCTTAACTTCTTCAAGAAGCTCTAGATTTTTTTAATCACTGTCTTTTCCGCTTGTAAGCCGATGATATGCCTCCCTTACCGCCTATGTTCTCCGTCGATCATCCCCTCCCCGGACATTCCTCCGCTGACCGACAAGACTCGCTATCCCCCATCCCTGGTACCCTTCGCCGACCCAACCGACCGCGTCACCTCACCCCTCCACCCCGTCAATCTTGCCCCGACCACCTCCCCAAATCCAGCATGTCGACCCGGTTGCCTCCACCTCAGCATCACACTCCTCCATTGGCCGCATCCCCAACCTCAAGATCAAGTAAACTGAAAGTAGAGTCTCTTTGACTCGAAGGACTTTATAGAAATCTCAGTGCAATAGAACCCTAAGAAAGTTATCTGTATGTGTTGTTTGATAACGGTTGCGTGCATCTCTTGATGTGAGAACCAGGGTTATCCTTCCTTTTGATTTTTTTAAATGTTGTTTGATTTTTATGATTGAATCCTATGATAATTTTATCTAAGAACCAGTTCCTGCTATTTCGTCACAAAAATTGCTCAAGTCAGGGCAAATATTTTTGTGCTCAAGCCTTCTGATTTCTTTATTTTTTATGCGTTTTTATTCCTGCCTTTTAATTTAATATCCAACAAAGGAAGTTTCCCGGAAAGAGCAGGCCCCGGAGGCTCCGCGAGTCATATGCCAAACGTGCACATATACGAGGCCGAAGACAGATGTCGTCCCTAAAATGCCAAGTTTCATTCACGTGGGCACACTGACATTCAGAGCGACCAGACCAAACTGAACCGAACACTGACATTCTCGGGTCAGCGCATCCTCTTCCTCGTTCTCCGGCCTCTGAAATCTCGCAAACCCCTGTAAGGAGATGCTGCCTGTTTGCCGGCCGTCGGCGGTGTACCCCGTGGCCGTGGTCGCGCCGCCGCCGCAGGTAGGGCTAGCGGATGCTCCCCCGCCCGAAGTGTGGACGAGGATCCCGCAGGGGACGCCGGGGACGCTTGGCGGGGTCGGCCTCCGCCTCCTGCAGGCCCTCTTCGCGGCCGCCTCGATCGCCGTCATGGCGTCCACCGACGTCTTCCCCTTCTGCTCCGCCTTCAGGTGCCCCACCCTACCCTTCTTGTCTCGCCTACCTGTGGGTTTTCTGTTGAGATCTCCGGTATTTAGTTGTGTAGATTATGGGCCCTAGGATGAGTACGTTAATTATCCGATTTCCCAGAGTATCTCTGGGAGAGATAATATGTGGAACAAGTTTCTGATTGAAAAGGTTATTAGGGTTCCTTAATTCCTTCAGAAGGAGAAATATTTATATTTATTAGTGCATTTCAATATTTTACGCTTTGTAAAATTGATTTGGACGATTGGATCATGTTCGTTGTGGTGTTATCTCAGCTGTCTTCTTGGATCCAGCATAAATAGTATCTCAAGAAATGCTTTGAGTCTTGTTTGCTGATCATAAACGTTTTTGTGGAAACTAATCCCTTTTCCAATTCTTTTTGTATGATTTGGTTGCACCCGATTGATCGATCCCTAGTCACTGATTACATGCATGAGTTCTTTGATTCACTACTGACTTCTTCCATGGGAGCTGAGTTCACCCACGGAGACTACATGAAAAGAAAGAGCCCTCGACCAACCGATATCACGACGATGAGTCACCCACAGCATGGGGTACCGTGCAATTGCGCGGGAAAATAAAATAAAAAGTTGGAACTTCAAAGTTAATGTGTTACTATTTTATTTGGAAGGACGCCAAACTATATGTCTACATGTGTCGATTGTATGTGAATTTAAATCAACACCCAACTCTAACTAAAATTCAGATAGCAAGCCAGCTAGTCGGTAGGTTTATATATGAGTTAGTGTGTTCTTTTTCTGACCGGGCGTGAGCTGGCATGTTGTTTCTACATGTTATCAATATCTGTACTTAAAGCTTAGACAGTGTTTTTATATTATCTCAGTACAAAAGTATATTAGGTCAGCCACCACTCACTTGTTTGTAGGTTACGTGATATTTTCTACATTTTTTTTAGCAAAAGAGAGTCCTCTCTCTCCGATTTCTTGTAGAGAAACCGTACTGTCTGTTACTACAAACTGCTACCGAACTAGATAAAGCTAACCATAACCAAGTCTATGATATTAGTTGATGTTCGGATCATGATTTTCTGATTGTTCTGTTTGGATGTGATATTAGGCCAGTACGCATACTTATGGTATGTCATTTGGATCAACATAGTTAGGTTAGTAGCAGATATAGGCCAAGATATAAACCTAGAAACAGAATGGTAGAGGGATCACACCGTGTAGTTCTTCCTGGGAGGCCACAGCAGATTAGGGCGAGGGATCACACCGTGTAGTTCTTCCTGTACAAAGCGAATGGTGTTCTCATCTTAATATATTGAAGCGCAAATCTTTTGTGTTTTCTGGAAAAGAATGTGTTCCAATAATTATTAAGATACACCAGATTTACACCTCGATTAATATTTACATTTAGTCATGATGGTCGATTGGCTGTCCATATAAATATCAGCCATATCAGTCACCAGATCAAGTTACGGGGCATTTATGTAATATGATCTGATTTAATATGTCTAGGTAGAACTACGGAAATCTATCTGTGTTTAGGTACAACTATGAAAACCTGTCTAGATATAGTTATGATGATCTAACACATGTGAGATGGTAGATGAAAAATTATGAAGAAATATGTATGTTTATTAGCTATAATTAATAATGAAGTTATGTATAATTATGATCTAAACTGATGGCTGTGATACTTTTTAGGTCCAGTCAGGAAGATTTACAACTATGCTTTATATAGGTCAATAATGATGATTTAACAGTTGTGAATCAGTCTTGGTAGTAATTATTCAGCTATCATCCGCCAAGTTAGTGACAGTGATATGCCCCAGGCAACATCTTTGTTCGCTACTTTTTTTTAATAAGAGTTATGCGCTCATTGATATTTAAGATCATGCTACCTGAAGCAATGCGATTTTTAGTAAAGAAAAACCAAGAAGAATATTATGCTTCACCCATTGTCCCTGACAACTTACAAGAAACAATCAGTATGTTGTTCTATTCATCCCCAAGTTATATTCACTCCTAGAGACATGTAACTGCTTTTGGTTTGATGCGGTTTTACATCTGCCTCCTAATCACTTGTATATGTATGCCAAGAAAAATCAACTGAGTTCTAATCCTCTATTTATTATGCCAACCAGTTGATTTAATACGACTGTTGGTTGGTGATTGGAGGATGGTGGGTAGCAGTAGCCTTAGGACAGTAATCCCGTAATTTTGCTTGTAGGGCTGGATGGCGGGGTGGTGGTTCTTGGCTGCTTTTGGGGCGCCAAAGCAACTGTAACAAAACCTCTATTTGTAATTGGGTGATGGTACTCTTTTTCTCTCTTATCTTAGCACATCAGCGCACTGATCTCCTGTGTATTCCCAATTTTTTTAATTACAACTATGGATGACTAGTTCATTAGTCGCCTAGCTGAATTCCACAACAACAACAACAAAGCCTCTTATCTGAAACAAGTTGGGGCAGGCTGCCTATCTGAATTCCGAATTCCAAAATATATTAGACCAATGCAATCACTTCTTTTGGCCAAGTTTTAACCATACTTCTTATTGTAAGGCATTACCTAAAAAGTTTGTAGCTTACTTTCTCTTCCTCTGGCATTTTTCCACGCCTTTGCAACCCCAAAAACCTCGGTAATAAATAACCTAGCATTAACAGTAAATGGTGTTGATCATTTACGTGTGTTGGAAACTTGGACCTCCTTCACTCCATGATGGTAGAGTTTAAGGGGTGAACCTACTCGCTGCCCGACGCGAGTCACAATTGCAACACCACTCCCCAGGAATGCATCCTATGGTTCTGTATGTGTGGTGCTCGGGCAAGCCTAGGGATGTACGTTAGACAACAATGTGCATGTGCAGTTTGATGGCGCTTTTATTTCTCGAGTTGAAAGGGGGAAATATGGAATGAGTGAGAGACATGCATCATGTGCGGAAGACGAAAATCCAACGAGGCTCGAGCAGCTGATGTAAGGCCATGAATCTCGAAACAGGCTCTCACCCCGTTTTATAGATAAAAACAAACCAAAGTACACAGCTAAACGATACAACTAGTGAGGAAGCCGTCTTACACAGTAGATACTAGGAGTCTTACACAGTAGATACTAGGATAGCCGGACAACCTAAACGCACACGGCTATGTTGTCAAAAGATTAGACAGGTAGGCCTGAATAGAACACCAAGTCACGCCCTAGGACACCTAAGTTCCATGACAACACCCTAAGGAGGGGAAACGGCGCTACGCGTCGCCGCTGCCGAGTCCGAGATGGACAAAGGTCTTCACGTGGAACCTGTCACGGAGAGAAGAACCACAACGACGCCCTCAAGAGGAGTGCGGTACCCGTATGCCACAAATGATTTACATAATTACCAAAACGCAGAGGAGAGTTCCATTTTCAGAATTCCCCACCCGCTGGCGACCAGGGCAAACCGCAACACGCCGCCACTCTCTCCTTCCGGCCTTTCTCCCCATCGCCAATGTGCAAAGCCCGACCGGTGTAGGTGGCGGCGAGGCTTTGTTTCCTCTCTGCTTGGTCCCGTGGTTGGACGGCTGATTCGCGAGGGCGCTTAGGGTGACGCTGGCTTAATGGCGGGCGGGCAGGACAACGGCAGTTTGGTGCTTGTACGTGTTGCACCGGCTGTGGTGTCTTCTCCTCAGGCTGATGTGTGTGGGCTGGTCCCCGGCCAGATTCGTTCGGATTTGATGCCCGCCGGGGGGAGGGGGGGGGGGGGGGTGGCAATCAGCGAGGGTGTTGCACGGAATTGGGCTACGGTGGCGCATTCTGATTCGGCTGGCGCCATGGTGGGAGCTCCCTGTGGTTGCACGGCTCGCCAACATGCTCACTACCTTGTATCATTCAGTCGTGTTCTTTGGTTTGTGCTTTATCTATAAAGCGGTGCGATGGAAACAGTTTGGAAGTTCCACGGTTGAGCTTGTCATCTATCTGATCTGATCTACTCTGCATAGAGGAAGCAATGGTCCCTTGTATAATCTGCACTACCGTTCAATCCTATTTGCAAGCGCAAGCTAGAGCAGCTACCGTTCAATCCTGCTTTCCTGATTGGCATTGTACAATCAGATATGAATCAGCCTATTAGTTAAACGACAAATCTAACCACCAGTCGACTGGTGGTTAGCGATAGGCACGTACGATCTCTCTCGTCTGTTTTTTTCCTTCGATCGGTATTTACGATCGCTCCCGCTCCCGATCCAGAATTCCCGCACCTCTTATTTTTAATTTCGGTAAAAAAAATAGGAAGGCAAGGGGAGTCGAACCTGGGATCTAACAGATCCAGCAGTATTAGAAATCTACCGGAACCACCTAAACAAACTCTATGTTGTGATTTGATTCATGTTAGATATTTTTCATACCTTCATGTTGAGGCAGACTCTTCTACTACAGATCTGTCCGAGTGTTAGTAACTTTTTACTGGGCGAAACTATTTGTTGTGCGTGTGTTATCACGGTGTTTGTGCGTGAGTTATCAGGTTCGTGCGTATAAATTATCATGTTCTTTACAGCGGTGCGTGAGTTATCAGATCTGTGGTGCATGATCCTTGGGCGAAAAGTTCTAGAAATATGCCCTGATAACCTAGTGCAAATAGCATGGTAATTTATGCACCAGACAACTGATAACTTACATGCAACACATTTGATAACTCTTTACCCATGTGAAAACGTTCTGAAACATGTCCCGGTAACTTTTTGTTGTCGAAACATACCCCAATGTGAAGTTACCACTACCACATGCTAAAGTTATCGTGCTTCTCATCGTATAGTCATTAACCTTCTCATATTATAGTTATCAGGCTTATTATAGTATAGTTATCATGTTGCTCAAGTCATAGTTATCACACTGGTCATGCCAAAGTTACCACTACCACATGCTAAAGTTATCGTGCTTCTCATCGTATAGTCATTAACCTTCTCATATTATAGTTATCAGGCTTATTATAGTATAGTTATCATGTTGCTCATCAAGTCATAGTTATCACACTGGTCATGCCAAAGTTACCAAGCAAAAACAATTATTATCGCTGATATGAAAGAAAAAAAGAAAGGTTAAAATAACCTTGTTTATATTCGATAGATAACAACTAAGGGTGGCTGAGTTGGTTATTGGGCTCAAACTCTAATGAATAGACCTGGGTTCAAGTCCCCTTTCCAGCACTTTTATTTTCTTTTCATATTATGTATGTAGCCAAAAAACCAAAAAAACCGCTGGCGTATACGGTTTTCGAGAGAAGAAGAAAAATCGGTGAAATCGAGCGTGCGGGTCGCGAGAGGAAGCTGGGTTACGGTCGTGCGGATCTGTCGCTAACGACCAGTCGACTGGTCGTTAGCACAGTCCGTTAAATATAAATTGCCGAGGGGCCGGTTTTTTAACAACACGGGCGTGGTTTCACTTTTTATTCTCTATCGCGAGGAGGTGTCCAGTCTCAACCTAATAGCAGCGATTAATCTCGGAGGGGGTGGTTTAAGAAGTTCCATCGGCTAATGTTTTGATGGTTGCCGCAGGGCCTACAAGATTATTGGTTGGATGTTTCTGATTTTTGTGGTAATTTCTATAATATTTCTCTATTTTTGTTTCGCATTGTGCTTTTAATATATATACTAGAATAGATAGATTAGGAGCTGGTGTTTGTATGCATAGTTTCAAAACCCATTTTGTTGTTTCTGTTGATAAGTTGATTAACATTTTTTTGTTACTGGAATTCAGAATATTGTAATAGGCAAATCATGTGAATGCATTCATTGAGGTAAAAAATTGGAGATTTACCTGGAGATAGTATTCAATTACATGAAAAGTACTACTTTGGTATATCTAATTCTGTGAGCAATTAGATAAAATCATAGTTCCTTCAACTTGGATGTTGGTATTATTAGAACTCAATATACCGGATTTTGTTTTTCTTCTATAGATGACGAACTTAACTTATTGTTGTTCTTCTGACCAGCTACCTCATAGCAGCTACCAGTCTGCAATGTTTGTGGAGCATCGCCCTAGCCTTTGTGTATATCTATGCACTTCTCGTCAAACGTTCCTTGATAAATCTCCGAGCTGTACGCATATTTTTCATTGGAGACTGGGTGAGTCATATTTTCTCAGGCACCTGAACCAAACAACCGCCTGTCATTCATTTTAGACTTGTACGTTAATATGTTTTAAATTCATGAACAGCAAATGACTTTCTTAACGAGACGTGCATTTTTCTTTTCCCCGAAACTCATCCATTTTTCACCTTGATGTTTTCTGTAGATCACAGGGACCGTAACCTTGAGTGCAGCATGTGCATCGGCAGGCATCACTATTCTCATTGATAATGATGTGAAGTACTGCGAAGCCCTTCCTTGTTTAAGGTTGAGGACTGCTGTTACAATGGCTTTCATCAGCTGGTGTGCACTTGTGCCGTCCTTTCTCTTTAACTTCGCCTACACCACCACCGCATTGGCAAGGTTGGGAATGTGGGCATAATTTCATGTGCAAAATGGTAGTTGAAACTCCGCATTTCATCCTTCTTAGGATGCAATGCAGTATGCTTCTTATATGAGGATTGTGGTAATCTGGTGATGAACTGTTTGGTTTACTCGTACAAAGCTCATGGTGCTGATACCTGATATGCTATACTCTTGTTCTATTTTGTGGCTTTCATATATGGTGTAATTTTAAATACTTCAGACTTAGGTTTCGAGAGATTAGTTCGGCTATCACTTATGACTATGAGTGTCAGATTATCAAGTTGTTGCAAGAAACTATGCGGTGATGATCCTTCTGAGCCCTCGAAATAGGCTTCAGGTTGCAGTTCAAAACCATTTATATGGCACCTGGTGCCTTTTACTGCAGTGATTCAAGTAGTCTGAACTCTTCCTAAGGCCTTGTACAGAAGGTTGCTGCGAGACCTCCTCATGAAATTCATATATGTTGCCTGAAACCGTTCGGTTGCTGCCCTCCAGGAACCGGACAACAATCTCCTCCGACACGGACACGCTTCACCGGTGGTTGTGTTGATGTTGTTGTATTGTTGGGAAGAGACGAATGCAATACAAGATATCAGAACGAATATCATAATGAATGTAGTTTTTTTCAGAACACTGATAAACGCACATGCTAATTAACACACGCCAAGACTTTGGCTGTGGGATTTTAAGATTTTTTTTTTCGAATATACACGAATGTGCATATCATATACTGTATTAAAGAAGAAAGGCAAAGAAAGCCTCCACCACATGGGATTTCAAGATTGACGGAGAAAAAGAAAGGCTCGTGATCAACTTTTCATGGGAGAAAGCTAAAACCCAAAGTCCCAAACAACAAAGTTGTAGGGCTAAAGCAAATTTAACAATTTTGACCTGTGGATAAAATTATTTCACAAAATGAACTGCTCCTATAAAAATTCACTCAGCTGATCTTTTTCAGTGGCGCCCGACACGAAGGCGACACACTATACTGTGCAACGCCTTACAGATAGGCGCTACACACCTGGCCAGCGTCGCACCCCGGACTGCCTAAAAATTACTAAGTCAATGTGCAGCGCCTAGAGGCTAGGCGCTACACTGTATAGTGTGGCGCCTAGCTCTCAGGCGTTGCACACTGGCTTAGTAATTTTCAGATCACATGGGGTGCGACGCTAGCTAGGCGTGTAGCGCCTATCTGTGAGGCGTTGCACAGTGTAGTGTGACGTCTTCATGTCGGGCGCCACTAAAAAAGGTCAGCTGAGTGAAATTTTTTCAGAGGCAGTTCATTTTATGAAATGATTTCATCCACAGGTCATAAATGTCAAATTTGCCTAGGGCTAAAACCCTTATAGATAGGCAAGCCAAATTGTTCTCACCAGATACTTTTCCAGCAATTTTCAAAAAAAGAAAAGAAGCTTTTCCAACAAATCGGACCTAAACGATCACACCGCCCCTAAGATTTCGTTGGTATTACACAAAAAATTCCACCAAACCGCCTCCCCCCTCTCTCTCATCCCCCAGCCACCATCTTTTTCACTTGGAAGCCGACACAATTTTTTTTGTCTCCGCTCTCTATTGATCACCCCCGACACTCCTCCACTGACCACCTGGCCCATTATCCTCCCGCCCGCGGCACCCTTCGCCAACCCTACCATCTCGTCAACCTCACCTCGACCAGATCCCTACTCTAGCATGTCGCCCCGTGCCACCTCCACCTCGCCATCAGCTTCCTCCACCTTTTCGTCACTCACATCCACAACCCCAAGCCCATGTAACTCTTTTATTGTGCAACCCTTGTGAAAGTACGAGCCTCTTTAATTCAAAGTATTTTCACAAAAAATTGGAGGAACAAAACATAATCCTTAGAAATTTTTATGTATATGTTGTTTGATTTTAAGAATTGACGAATCCTATGGGAGTGTTTACTAAATATTAGTTTGCACTATGTTTTCTAATATTAAAAAACTTATTTATTCAAGCCTCTTGATTTATTTTATTTTATTTTATTATTTTTTTAAGAACAAAGGAAGTTTCTCGGAAAGAGGTGCACCGTGCACAGTGTGGGGCTCCGCGAGTCATACGCCCAACGTGCACATACGAAACGCACAAAAGACGCCATCCCTATAAAAATACCAAAGGCTCACGTGCGCACGCTGACATTCAGAGACCAAGCGAAACTGAACCTAACGCTGACTTTCTCGACCCAGCTGCTCCCCTTCCTCTCCACCCCCCGGCTTCTAAAATCTCCCAAACCCTTGGAGGGAGATGCTGGTTAGCCGGCAGACGACGGTGCACCCCGTGGCGGCGCCGCCGCTGCAGGTAGAGCTGGCGGGTGCGCCCCCGCCCGGAGTGTGGATGAATAGCCCGCAGGGGTCGGCGGGGACGATCGGCGGGGTCGGCCTCCGCCTCCTGCAGGCCTTGTCCGCGGCCGCCTCGATCGCCGTCATGGCGTCCACCGGGGTCTTCCCCTCCTTCTCCGCCTTCAGGTGCCCCACCACACCCAGCTTGTCTTCTACTAGAATATACGCGCTGTGGGTTTTCAGTTGAGATCTCTTAATTACCCAATTTTGCAGAGATCTTTATGAGATAATGAACAAGTTTCTGATGGGGAAATGTTATTAGGGTTCCTTAATTCCACAAGGAGAAATATTTCTATCTATTCGTGCATTTCAATATTTTACGCTTTTTATAATTGATTTGGCATCCTGAAAGAGGCAGCACAATTAAAAAAAACATGGCCATGTTCGTTGTGGTATATTGTTATTTTTAGACGAAAAGCAGCCAGTGCTGATTTCATTCATTAAGAGGGGGCGCCAAAGATGGCTGTAACAATTACAAGTGTGAGTAAACTAGAAAAAGAAAAGGGAAAGAAAGTCTAGGGCCTAATTTCTAGTCTGGTGCCATCCACAATGCCCCTGCAAGGCCAGCTAAACGAACTGAGCTCATTGGATATTTTTAGTAGAAGAGGGTGCGTGCCTTGTTTTTTAAAATGCGATTGTTCGTCGTGGTATTATCTCAGTTGTCTTCTTGGATGCAGCATAAATATAATATCAAGAAATGCTTTGAGTCTTGTTGGCTGATCATAAATGTATTCGAAACTAGATTGGGGTCCTCCGCAATCGCGCGGGAATGACTTAAATAAACTATCACTTTTGAACTTCAGAGGTAATGTGTTATTATTTTATTTGGAAAGACACTACATGTATCAATTGTATGCGAATTTAATTCAACACGCAAAACTAAAATTCAGATAGCAAGCCAGCTAGTCGGTAGGTTTGTACGCGAGTTAGTATGTTCTTTTTCTGACTGGGCGTGAGTTGCCATGTTGTTTCTACATATGATCAGTATGTGTGCAAGTAAAGCTTGGGCAGTGTTTTTATATTATCAGAGTACAAAAGAATATCAGGCCAGCCACTCACTCGTTTGTACGTGATATTTTCTACATGATCTTAGTTGATGTTCGGATCATGATTTTTGGATTATTTTGTTTGTATGTGGTATTAGATCAGTATGCATAGTTATGGTATGCCATTTGGATCAACATATGTATATAAGCCTAGCTAGGTACATGTTCTATGAAACATAAAATTATTACCTTATGCCAATTGTGTTCCAATAATCATTGAGATACACCAGATTCACATTGATTAATTTGTATATTTAGTTATGACAGTCTAACAGTTTTATCCCATATAAATGTCCACCGTGTAAGTTGCCAGATCAAGTTAAGGGACATCTATGTAATGTGATCTGATTTAATCTTTCCAGTTAATGGACATCTATGTAATGTGATCTGATTTAATCTTTCCAGTTAATGGACATCTATGTAATGTGATCTGATTTAATCTTTCTAGATAGAACTATCAAGATCTATCTGTGTTTAGGTACAACTATAAAGATCTGTCTATATATAGCTATGGTGATCTAATTAACATGTGTGATATCTATATGAACAACTATGAAGAAATAATGTGTTCATTAGGTATATTTAGTTATGAAGTTCTGTCTAGATATACAATTATGATAAAATCTGTTGATTGTGAATTTTTGTAGATCCAGTCATGAAGATTTACATCTTTGATTTATATAGGTCAATAATGATGATTTAACAGTTGTGACTAGTCTTGGTAATAATTAATCGGCTGCCATCCACCAAGTTAGCTAGTGGCAGTGATATGCCCAAGCAACATCTTTGTTTGCTATTTTTTTAATAAGAGTTATGTGCTTGCTAATACTACCTATTGTCTACGACAACATAAAGAGACATTGATGTTCTATTCATTCATAACTAACACCTCAAAATATTTACTCCTAAAATGTATCTGCTTTTGGTTTGATGTAGTTTTACATCTGCCTCCTAACCGTTTATATACGCATGCCAAGAAAAATCTCTCCACTTATTATAACAACCAATTGATTTATTATGACTATGGGTTACTAGTTCATTAGTTGCCTAGCTGAACTCCAATTACCAAATACATTTGACGAGTGCAATCACTTCTACTAGCTAAGTTTTAGCCATGCTTTTTATTGTAAAGTATCAGCTAAAAAGTATGTGTGATTTTCCCTTTCTTTGGCATATTTCCATGCCTTCGCAAGCACAAAAACCTTGGCAATAAATAACATTGCATTAATAGTAAATGGCGCTGATCATGTACTTGTGTTGGGAAACTTGGACCCCCATCACTCCATGTTTGTAGACCTTAATGAGTGGATCTACTCGTTGCCTGTCGCACAACTTTCAAGTCACAATTGCATCACAACTAGCCAGGAGTGCATCATGTGGTTTTGTATGCGCGATATTCAAGTAAGCCCAGGGATGCACGGAAGATGACAATGTGTACGTCCATTTTGATGGTGCTTTGATTTCTAGAGTTGAAAGGGGGGAATATGGAATGGATGAGAGCCATATATACAACTAACGGGATTGTATTATATCTCGAAGCTGAAGCAACTAACTTAGGCCCATGCATGAATCAACATTTTATTATTTTGGGAGGAGTCAAGGATTATATTATAGAGATTCACTAGTGTAAAGCCCACGCTAATTTGTTGTGGGTATGATTGGATATTTAATGAGTATATTTAAAATATTATATATGAAATTGGGGTTTTAAGCATAGAGTTGCAAGGTTAAAATGGTGTTCAAATACATATAAAAATTGAACTGTTAAATTTTTGTGCATTATTTTTTTGGCACTGTTAAGGCAATTTCAGCATTTCTACGAAGAGACATTTCTTGTATCAAGGGAGTGTCTTTTCACGAAGAGACATGTTTTCACCAAGTGGTGTGTCTTTCCACAGAGAGACATTCTTTCACCAAGAGACGTGTCTTTTAGCCAAAGGACATCTTTTCACGAAGTGAAGTGCCGTTTTAACCAAAAGGGCATGACTGTTCATAGGTCATAACCGGCTAGATCTAACGAATTTGATCGATCCTTGACATAACCCAACGACTATTCTTTTTAGGGTGATGTGGCTTAACATGAATGTTGCACTAGGAGTTAGTTTTAGAATAAAGAGAGCTTTTTTGTGATTTCACAGATCTATAAAACTAACAGTCTGAAGTTTTGCTTGTTTGCAAGATTTTCTAGCGGGTTGTTCTTTTCTGTAGTAGTCTGCATGCGTAGAGTTTCACAAAAACTTCTCGTTGTTTCTGTTGGTAAGTAGGTTAGGTTAACGTTTTTTGGTTAGTGGAATTCGGAATATTGTGATTGTGATAGACAAATCATATGAAATGCATGTCATTGAGGACATATTGGAGATCTACTTGGAGATAATATTTAACTACATGAAAAGCACTATTTTGGCGCATCTGATTTCTGTGATGCAATTATAGCATAAAAATCAGAGTTTTTTCACCTAGGATATTCATATTAGAACTCAGAATACAGGATCTTGCTTTTTCTTCTATAGATGATGAGCTTAACTTATTGTCTTTGTTCTTACCAGCTACCTCATAGCAGCTGCCAGTCTGCAATGTTTGTGGAGCCTTGCCCTAGCCTTTGTGTATATCTATGCACTTCTCGTCAAACGTTCCTTGCTAAATCTCCGAGCTATGTTCATATTTTCCGTTGGAGACTGGGTGAGTCATATTTTCTCAGGCACCTAAATAAATCAACCACCTGTCATTCATTTTAGACTTGTAGGTTAATATGTTTAATTTCATGAATAGAAACTAATTTTCATAACAAGATGCACATATTTCTGTCTGCCGAACTCATCCATTTTTCACCTTAATGTTTTCTGTAGATCACAGGGACGCTAACCTTGAGTGCAGCATGTGCATCGATGGGCGTCACCATTGTTATTGATAATGATAGGAAGATGTGTGCAGGCAATCTTTGCACAAGGTTTATGACTGCTATTGGAATGGCTTTCATCAGCTGGTTTGCACTTGCACCGTCCTTTCTTTTTAACTTCGTGCTCGTGGTTACCACATTTGCAAGTTTGTTGGCACCTTGAGTGCAGCGTGTGCAAAATGGTAGTTCAAACTGTGTATTTTATCCTTTTGAGGATATAATTCAGTATGTTTCTTATATGAGGATGGTGGTAATCTGGTGATGGAGCTCAAAGTGTTGACATGGTATACCTGTTTTATTTTTCAGCTTTCACATGCAAATTTATCAATAGTTCAGATCTTAGGTCCCGAGAGAGTAGAGCGGTTATCATTACGAGAGTCAGATTATCAAGTTGTTGCAGGACGCTATGAGGGTGACATGTCCCCTTGAGCCCCGACTTCGGGTAAAAACCATTCACATGGCACTTGATGCCCTTTACTGCAGTGGTCAAAAGAAAGTGGGATCTGAACTCTTCCTTTTCAAAGCACACACTACCTTGTACGGAATTTTGCTGTGAGACCTATATATACTACCTCCCATAAACTGTGCCGATTTAGTGCCGTCTCTTGCCCCTGCAGCCCTTCCTCTCGGACGAGACTTGCCTGCTCCCCCTTAAAAGAGACTTCCTCTCTGCTTTTTTTAGGGAACAGGGGGGCTTTACTGGTACAAAATATAGGATACATGCAATCTGGGAAGATAAACATGCCACATATATATGTGACTATCACCTTAATTAGTTTATGCACCTCAAAATTGCATTGTTTCAACTCAGGAAATATTACCAAAGTAAAATTGTGCCATTGAGCGATCTCCTTAACTATAGTTGTGATATGCACAGCATGTTCCGTCTTTATTCTTACTGATATAATGACTTAATGGCAAAGTCGAAAGCAATTGGCCACCCTATTAAGGATATGCCACAGCCGGCACACAAGGGGTGCCTAGTTATAAACTCTTATGTCACGGAAGTTCATGTCGCCCTTGTACTTCAGGATTGTCACCGCGCCGTTGGATTGATTTCCTCTTGGCCACGGGTTCACTTTAGTCCATAAAGTTGTAAAACATGATGGACTACTCTGCAAACTTGGCTCATATTTACATTGTAATCCAAACCGAGCTAATACCTGCTAATTTTGGCCTCTGTTATCGTCCAATGCGCAAATTCGACATCTGACAAAGTTCAAGCAAATGAAGATGTCGATCCTTTTGGAGTACACTTTGACAAAGTTCTAGTGTTGCTTAGAAACTTATGGTTGATACTGGAATTTTTTTGGGTTTGATTTGAGAGATAGGTAACCTTTTTGATTCTACCTGGAACTTGGTTCTTGGGATATTCTTGAAACACTCCATGGCATTTCAAGAATAGGCTCAAAATAATAAAAAATCTACCTGGAACCTTTTAGATCCTCTACAAGCCTGGAATGAAATTCCCCTAGAAAAAGAAGCCAGAATTCCCCTAAAAGAGCCAGAATAGAATGAAATAGCCTGGCGCTCAAATAAAAATCATTCATTCCCGTTATGCTCTACGTTTCCCTTCCATCCTGTTGGGCGAATACATCTAGCCATGCACGTAGGATTACTGCCATGCATGGAGTTCGTCTATGGCACCGATCACCGATCATGAAGATCGCGAGTCAAGGATAATCACAATCATGGAGATTTGTTTCCCTAGCTCATTAAAAATGTAATCCTGGCATATCCCAACCTTCTCGGCTGTGCTCTCTCGACATACTATATAAACTTTACCGGTCAACATAATTCGTCTGCCGCCTCACGTCTTCACATTCACATTCTTCCCTCTAAACCCAAATCTCCATCCATTCCGCTCAATGTCATCCTCGGCATCGCGGCTGTTTGCGCCAGCAATGGAAGAGGCCGAGGGTGCCCCTAGAGTGGAGATGGTGGAAGGCCGCGTCGCGGGGGCTGCCGCACCGAGGCGAGCCATGCGTTTTTTGGTTGGGGGAAGGAGGAGGACGGCGCCGAACAGAAGAACTCTGGAGAAGGTTGACATCAAGGATTTTTTTTTGCGGGGGACGATAAGGATGATGAAGAGATAGTTACTTCTTCCGTTTGAATAAATTAGTCCCCAGGAAATTTTTAGTCCAAATTTGACCAGAAATTTAACTATATCAAAATACAATCGAGTTATATGTTGCAAAATGTATGTCAGTGGATTTGAATTCAAAAGAAGTTTTCAATGATATGTATACTTTGTGCGACATATAACACATAATTTGTTAACCAAAATTTAGGACAAAGTTAGTCTGACAATTTGAGGGTGACACATAAACCAGATGGACGAAGAAAGTTTATCGTTAATTATGCTTTTACCATGAACTTGTGGAATTGATATCTATGGCATAGCAACTATAATTTATTCTACTTATGACAATTGCTCTTTTCTCCTAGAACAGAATATACTTCTCTCCGACCTCATTAGTAGAATAATCTAGTTTAGTGATGGATTGAAATTGTTACAATGTGAACCAATTAAAATCTGAACGTATATTCCAGCCCATAACATTCTTTTTAGGCATATATATTTGTTTAGTTATTCCAGTCCAGTACAGTCTTTTTAGGCATATAAATTTGAACGTATATTCCAGTCCAGTACAATGTGAATTGAATTTTGACAATGCACACTAACTATCTTTCTCTAGTTATTGGTTGAGGGAAAAACTCACCATGTTTTCCCTGTAGAAGTGTATGCTCTAGTCAATGCAACCAAAAGACCGATCTGATGGAAGAGACTAGGCACGTGTGGCTTCCTCAGGCCTAAACGTGGACCGAAAGTGGGCTGCAATTTAATTGCGACCTCTTGGCTCTGATACCATGTAGAAGTGCATGCTCTAGCCAATGCAACCAAAAGACCTATCTAATGGAAGAGACTAGGCAACACATTATACGTCAGCATTCCCATGCAGTGTTAAATTACGTTCTAACTTTGTTGCTTTAGGGTCCTCTGATTCGAAATCTAAAATGGCTCTTACTGTTGTAAACTTGTAATACAGAGTAAGAAGGAAATGAAGTGCGAGCAATTTGAAAAAGATGAAGATTCAGTTTGCACGGAAACTAAAGGATATGAGAGAGATGGGACCAAAAGATAGGTTTTGGGTCCTCTGATTCGAAATCTAAAATGGCTCTTACTGTTGTAAACTTGTAATACAGAGTAAGAAGAAAATGAAGTGCGAGCAATTTGAAAAAGATGAAGATTCAGTTTGCACGGAAACTAAAGGATATGAGAGAGATGGGACCAAAAGATAGGTTTTGGGCTTTGTGTAGTATTGACCACGCCATGACATATGTGGACTGGCCTTCCTCTGAAGGGTGTAGCTACTAAGCCAGCTTCTCCAAGGTTGATATGCCGGGTGATCTCTAAAGCCTCCGTCGCCGATCCTCCGTTTCTACTGAGTATCCGTGGACAAAGCTTCTTCTGGTCTGCTTATCTGAACGTGTATCTACTACTGAAGAATAATGCTTGCATGAACTATTGCTAGTTTACGTGTCGTTAATTTTTGGTTGTGGCCTTGTGGCCGTGCCACGGTATCAGTGAATGGACTTTCTGTTCGACTTTACATACTTGATTGAGTGGAAGCAAATTCCCGTCTAGTTTTAATAGCAATTGTCTTCCAAGTCTTGCACCGTGCGATGATATGACTAAAGGTTTTTCTTCTCACCCTTCATTCCTTGAATGAAAAATGCTAACTAGAACTTTCGATCTGATTAGTATTATGTGTGATGATAGTATTTATGCATTTGAGGTTCTCTAAAAACTGATTATTGTTGGACCTCAATAGTGGTTTGTTGGGCTGTAGTCTCGGAAATACTTCGAAACCACCTGGTTTTGGTTTCTCAAAACACCTAGAATGAAGTAATCTCCACTCGCTCGAAGCTTCATTGGGTTCCATTTGCATCCATGTCGTCCTCGTCTCTTCTTTGAAATTTCAACCCACACCCACCGCAACTCCCTTCCGTGCCGTCATTGCCGTCCCGGCTGCTGTCGACATGGATGGCGGACGGACATGTAAGGTGGCATGGCTTGACCCTGAACATAGAATTTATTTGTATTCTAGTTCTGAAAAATACAAATGAAGTCTTAAAAACAAGAAATTTGCATAGTGTCATCGGATGATCCCTACAGGCCATTGCAAATTTTTTGAGAAGATTTCTCAAAAGTTATGGTGTAAACTGCTTTGAAATGAACCATCTATGCTTTCATCACAAAGCTTAGCTTATCTTCGTTTTTTTGTTCGATTTTCTTGGAGAGATGGGCCACCTTTAGATTCTATCTGGAACTGGGTTGCTGGGATATTCTTGAAAGAAGAAAGTATAGTTTTCCCCCTCAAATCTCCCCCGATGGATCAATATCACCCTAAACTCCAAAACCAGATTATTCCCCCCTGAACTCTATCAAACCGGATAAATACGCCCCTTGGTGGTTTTGGAGAGGATTGAAGCTGGTTTTGGTCGTGATCATGCTGACTTGGCAAAATCGGGGAGGGAGTTCTTGTTCCACGTGTCAGGGGAGTTCGAGCTCGAGCGAGGCGACGCTACAGGTGAAGGAATTGGACGAGGAAGAAGGACAAATGTGCGCTCGCTCACCGGGAGCTCGTAGGCGACGTTAGGGCGGCCGGGAAGCAGCGGTGGTGATGAATTTAATGCCGGCGCCCGGCAAAGGGAGACAAAATGATGACGAAGAAAATGAGGAAATTTCACCTAAAACCATTCCTTGCCACTGCCTAGTCAGCGTCATTAACAACCCAGTTAGCATCATTAACAGCCTAGTCAGCATCCTTGATACGAAAACCACCTTCAATTCGATTCAAAACCACCCAAGGGTGACATTTATCCGGATTTGCAAAGTTTAGGGGGTGATTTATCCGGATTTGAAGTTCAGGGGGAATTTGATCCATCAGGGGAGATTTGAGGGGGAAAAGTATACTTTCCTCTTCTTGAAACAGCCAAAGCCCAGGACATTTTTGGTTGGACTACGTTGTATGTATAGGCGTCCCTCCTAAGGGAAACCCCTATTCACCGCTCGCTGCGTCGGTCGGGTGATCGCACAGAGCAGCGATCCAATCGACCCACATGAGCCAGCCCATTTCTAGATTCATACAGTGTGCCCAACCAGTTTTGACTGGTTTTTCCCCTGTGTTGTTTCTTTTTTTGGTTTTTCGGCTCTCTAGTTTTTTTTTTCTTTTTCTTCTTCTTTTTTTCGATCTTATTTTCCTTTTTTTAAGGCCAGAGATTTCAAAACATGATTGCATTATTCAAAAGTTGTTCCAATACTTAAAATATTCTTGTTATCAAATATAATTTGGAAATTTTAAAAACGAATTATTTTCAGAAAATATTCGCATTTTTGAAAATTTGTTCACAAACTAAAAAATGTACTACTTTTCAAAATTTGTGCAAAAATTTATAATTTTGTCATGTATTTAAAATTAGTTTGGAAATTAAAAAAATATTCGCTGTCCTTAAAAATATGTTCGCATTTTCAAAAAATTGCTCGGGAGTTCCAAAATTTATTCACAAATTCCAAAACTGTTCATCGATTAAAAAATGTTCATGTTTTAAAATTTGTTCACAAGTTCAAAAAATGTTTGAGGAATTCAAAAACTGTTCGTTTTTTAGAAAAAATGTTTGGTATTTTTGAAAAATGTTCATGTTTTCAAATTGTCTTCCCATTTTTCAAAAAATGTTTGAAATTTCAAAGACATATAAATGCATAGAAATTTCAAATTTTGCTCTTTCAAAAAAAATTGTTCATGTTTCCTTTTTCTCCAAACAATTAGGAAACCTACACGGTACAACAAGGAATGCGCTAAAGTGAATATGCCGTTACAGTCAATTCTTAAACCCAAATGATAACACCCACACATGTGGCATGAAGCTATTCCGCACACTTGTTTTTTTGATGGCATCTTTAGTTACAAGAGGATGGCAACTTTAGTTGTGAAACATGGCAACTTTCTTTTGGATGGCAAGTTTTAGATTTTTTGAGATATGTTTTTTATGGTAACTTTAATGTAAAAAACATGTGGGCGGTGTTACTACATGCCACACGTGTGACAGTTATCAGCATCCTTCTTAAAATGATTGCGCGGTCATTCGTCACGGCAGCTACTGGCTCAGGTGGTTAGTAGCGTGCATTGAACTTCGAAGTCACGTGTGCGATCTCTTCGTACAACCATTCATTTTGGTATTTTTGTGGCGCTACACGCTAGCTTTGTTGTTTTCGAGTGGGCCAGCCCAGTTGTGGTCCCCTTTTGGGTCGGCTTGCTAAGCGTCCAATAGGAGCTCCCCCGTCTAAGGCACCGGATCACGAAGATCATGCACCGAATGAGCACAATTAGGAGTTTGCTTACCTAGCTTGTTACGATTGTAATCTTAGCATATCCCAACCATCCCGGCTATGCCCTCTCTCTATTTAATATACTCCGTTTGTAAAAAAATATAAGAGCGTTTAGATCAGTAGACTAGTATAAAACTCTACCAATCAATACAATCTAAAGGAAATGTGCTTTAGAGGCAATAATAAAGCTGTTATTTACATTTCCTTGTATCATGATAAATGTTTATTATTCATGATAGAATTGTATTAACCGGAAACTTAGTACATGTGTGAATACATAGACAAACAGAGTGTCCCTAGTATGCCTCTACTTGACTAGCTTGTTTATCAAAGATGGTTATGTTTCCTAGACATAGACATGTGTTGTCATTTGATGAACGGGATCACATCATTAGAGAATGATGTGATGGACAAGACCCATCCGTTAGCTTAGCACTATGATCGTTTAGTTTGTTTATATTGCTTTCATCATGACTTATACATGTTCCTCTGACTATGAGATTATGCAACTCCCGAATATCGGAGGAACACTTAGTGTGCTATCAAACGTCACAACGTAACTGGGTGATTATAAAGATGCTCTACAGGTGTCTCCGATGGTGTTTCTTGAGTTGGCATAGATCAAGATTAGGATTTGTCACTCTGATTGTCGGAGAGGTATCTCTAGGCCCTCTCGGTAATGCACGTCACTATAAGCCTTGCAAGCAATGTGACTAATGAGTTAGTTATGGATGATGCATTATGGAACGAGTAAAGAGACTTGCCGGTAACGAGATTGAACTAGGTATGGTGATACCGATGATCGAATCTTGGGCAAGTAACATACACATGACAAAGGGAACAACGTATGTTGTTATGTGGTTTGACCGATAAAGATCTTCATAGAATATGTAAGAACCAATATGAGCATTCAGGTTCCGCTATTGGTTATTGACCAGAGAGGTGTATCGGTCATGTCTACATAGTTCTCGAACCCGTAGGGTCTGCACGCTTAACGTTCGATGACGATTGGTATTATGAGTTTATGTGATTTTATGTACCAAAGGTTGTTTAGAGTCTCGGATGTGATCAGGACATGACGAGGAACATGTTGGACCATGTTGTTCGAACACCAGAAGTGTTCCGGAGAGTTTCGGATAAAACCAGAGTGCCGGAAGGGGTTACCGAAACCCCGGGGAGAACTATTGGGCCTCTATAGGCCTTAGTGGGAAGAGAGGAAGGGCCAGGAGGGGCTGGCCGCACGGAAGGGGGCGGCGCCCCCCTTTCCTTCCCTTCCCACTCTTCCTTCCTTCCTCATCTCTCCCTCTTGGTGGATTCCTACTAGGACTTGGAGTCCTAGTAGGATTCCCATTTTGGGGCGCGCCCTAGGGGCCGGCCGGCCCTCCCCTCCTCCCTCCTTTATATACCGGGGGGGGGGACCCCATAGACACATAAGTTGATCTTTAGCCATGTGCGGTGCCCCTCTCCACAGTTTTACACCTCGGTCATATTGTCGTAGTGCTTAGGCGAAGCCCTGCGCCGGTAACTTCATCATCATCGTCACCACGCCGTCGTGCTGACGGAACTCTCCTTCGGCCTTAGCTGGATCTAGAGTTCGAGGGACGTCACCGACTTGAACGTGTGTAGATCACGGATGTGCCGTGCGTTAGGTACTTGATTGATTGGATCACAAAAACGTTCGACTACATCAACCGCGTTAATTAACGATTCCGCTTTCGGTCTACGAGGGTACATGGACACACTCTCCCCGCTCGTTGCTATGCTTCTTCTAGATAGATCTTGCGTGATCGTATGAATTTTTTTGAATTACTATGTTCCCCACAGTGGTATCAGAGCCAGGTCTATGTATAGATATCATATGCATGAGTAGAACACAAAGAGTTGTGGGCGATAATAGTCGTACTGCTTACCAGCATGTCATACTTTGATTCGGTGGTATTGTTGGATGAAGCGGCCTAGAGCGACATTACATGACCGCGTTCATAAGACTGGTTCTACCGCCGTGCTTCGCACACAGGTGGCTAGTGGTTGTCTGTTTCTCCAACTTTAGTTGAATCGAGTGTGACTACGCCCGGTCCTTGTTGAAGGTTAAAACCGCACACTTGACGAAAAATCATTGTTGTTTTGATGCGTAGGTAAGAACGGTTCTTGCTAAGCCCGTAGCAGCCACGTAAAACTTGCAACAACAAAGTAGAGGACATCTAACTTGTTTTTGCAGGGCTTGCTGTTATGTAATATGGTCAAGATGTGATGATATATAATTTGTTGTATGAGATGATCATGTTTTGTAACAGTTATCGACAACTGGCAAGAGCCATATGGTTGTCGCTTTATTGTATGAAATGCAATCTCCATGTAATTGCTTTACTTTATCACTAAGCGGTAGTGATAGTCGTAGAAGCAATAGTTGGCGAGACGACAACGATGCTCCGATGGAGATCAAGGTGTCGAGCCGGTGACGATGGTGATCATGATGGTGCTTTGGAGATGGAGATCAAAGGCACAAGATGATGATGACCATATCATATCACTTATATTGATTGCATGTGATGTTTATCCTTTATGCATCTTATTTTGCTTAGTACAGCGGTAGCATTATAAGATGATCTCTCACTAAATTTCAAGGTACAAGTGTTCTCCCTGAGTATGCACCATTGCGACAGTTCGTCGTGCCGAGACACCACGTGATGGTCGGGTGTGATAAGCTCTATGCTCACATACAATGGGTGCAAGCCAGTTTTGCACATGCAAAATACTCAGGTTAAAATTGACGAGCCTAGCATATGCAGATATTACCTCGGAACACTCAGACCGAAAGGTCGAGCGTGAATCATATAGTAGATATGATCAACATAGTGATGTTCACCATTGAAAACTACACCATATCACGTGATGATCGGACATGGTTTAGTTGATATGGATCACGTGATCACTTAGATGATTGGAGGGATGTCTATCTAAGTGGGAGTTCTTAAGTAATATGATTAATTGAACTTTAATTTATCATGAACTTAGTACCTAATAGTATTTTGCATGTCTATGTTGTTGTAGATAAATGGCCCGTACTCATCGCTCCATTTAATTTTAATGCGTTCCTAGAGAAAGCTAAGTTGAAAGATGATGGTAGAAACTACACAGACTGGGTCCGTAACTTGAGGATTATCCTCATTGCTGCACAGAAGAATTATGTCCTGGAAGCACCGCTAGGTGCAAGACCTGCTGCAGGAGCAACGCCGGACGTTGTGAACACCTGGCAGAGCAACTAATGACTACTCGATACTTCATTGTGCCAATGCTTTACGGCTTAGAACCGGGACTTCAATGACGTTTTGAACGTCATGGAGCATATGAGATGTTTCAGGAGTTAAAGTTAATATTTCAAGAAAATGCCCGGATTGAGAGATATGAAGTCTCCAATAATTTCTACAGCTGCAAAATGGAGGAGAATAGTTATGTCAGTGAACATATACTCAAAATGTCTGGGTATCATAATCACTTGACTCAGTTGGGAGTTAATCTTCCAGTTGATAGTGTCATTGACAGAGTTCTTCAATCACTGCCACCAAGCTACAAAAGCTTCGTGATGAACTATAATATGCAAGGGATGGATAAGACAATTCCCGAGCTCTTCGCAATTCTAAAGGCTGCGGAGGTAGAAATCAAGAAGGAGCATCAAGTGTTGATGGTTAACAAGACCACTAGTTTCAAGAAAAAGGGCAAAGGGAAGAAGGGGAAATTCAAGAAGAACGGCAAGAAAGTTGTTGCTCAAGTGAAGAAGCCCAAGTCTGGACCTAAGCCTGAAACTGAGTGCTTCTACTGCAAAGGGACTGGTCACTGGAAGCGGAACTGCCCCAAGTATTTGGCGGATAAGAAGGATGGCAAAGTGAAAGGTATATTTGATATACATGTTATTGATGTGTACCTTACTAATGCTCGTAGTAGCGCCTGGGTATTTGATACTGGTTTTGTTGCTCATATTTGCAACTCGAAACAGGGGCTACGGATTAAGCGAAGATTGGCTAAGGACGAGGTGACGATGCGCGTGGGAAATGGTTCGAAAATTCGATGTGATCGCCGTCGGCACGCTACCTCTACCTTCGGGATTAGTTTTAGACCTGAATAATTGTTATTTGGTGCCAGCGTTAAGCATGAACATTATATCTGGATCTTGTTTGATGCGAGACAATTATTCATTTAAATCAAAGAATAATGGTTGTTCTATTTATATGAATAATATCTTTTATGGTCATGCACCCTTGATGAGTGGTCTATTTTTACTGAATCACGATAGTAGTGATACACATATTCATAGTGTTGAAGCCAAAAGATATAAGTTTAATAATGATAGTGCAACTTATTTGTGGCACTGCCATTTAGGTCATATTGGTGTAAAGCGCATGAAGAAACTCCATGCTGATGGGCTTTTGGAATCACTTGATTATGAATCACTTGATGCTTGCGGACCATGCCTCATGGGTAAGATGACTAAGACTCCGTTCTCCAAAACAATGGAGCGAGCAATAGACTTGTTGGAAATAATACATACTGATGTATGCGGTCCGATGAGTGTTGAGGCTCGTGGCGGGTATCATTATTTTCTGACCTTCACAGATGATTTGAGCAGATATGGGTATATCTACTTAATGAAACATAAGTCTGAAACATTTGAAAAGTTCAAAGAATTTCAGAGTTAAGTGGAAAATCATCGTAACAAGAAAATAAAGTTTCTACAATCTGATCGTGGAGGTGAATATTTGAGTTACGAGTTTGGTCTTCATTTGAAACAATGCCGAATAGTTTCGCAACTCACGCCACCCGGAACACCCAACGTAATGGTGTGTCTGAATGTCGTAACCGCACTTTATTAGATATGGTGTGATCTATGAAGTCTCTTACTAATTTACCGCTATCGTTTTGGGGTTATGCTTTAGAGACGGCTTTATTCACATTAAATAGGGCACCATCTAAATCCATTGAGACGACACCATATGAACTGTGGTTTGGCAAGAAACCCAAGTTGTCGTTTCTTAAAGTTTGGGGCTGCGATGCTTATGTGAAAAAGCTTCAACCTGATAAGCTCGAACTCAAATCGGAGAAATGTGTCTTCACAGGATACCCAAAGGATAGTGTTGGGTACACCTTCTATCACAGATCCGAAGGCAAGATTTTCGTTGCTAAGAATGGATCCTTTCTAGAGGAGTTTCTCTCGAAAAAAGTGAGTGGGAGGAAAGTAGAACTTGATGAGGTAATTGTACCTGCTCGCTCATTGGAAAGTAGTTCATCACACAAATCAGTTCCAGTGATTCCTACACCAATTAGTGAGGAAGCTAATGATGATGATCATGAAGCTTCCGATCAAGTTACTACTGAACCTCGTAGGTCAACCAGAGTAAGATCTACACCAGAGTGGTACGACAATCCGGTTCTGGACGTCATGTTACTTGATCATGACGAACCTACGAACTATGAGGAAGCGATGATGAGCCCAGATTCCGTGAAATGGCTTGAGGCCATGAAATTTGAGATGGGATCCATGTATGAGAACAAAGTGTGGACTTTGGTTGACTTGCCCGATGATCGGCAAGCCATAGAGAATAAATGGATCTTCAAGAAGAAGACCGATGCTGACGGTAATGTTACTGTATACAAAGCTCGACTTGTTGCAAAAGGTTTTCAACAAGTTCAAGGAGTTGACTACAATGAGACTTTCTCACTCGTAGCGATGCTTAAGTCTGTCCGAATCATGTTAGAAATTGCCACATTTTATGATTATGAAATTTGGCAAATGGACGTCAAAACTGCATTCCTGAATGGATTTCTGGAAGAAGAGTTGTATATGATGCAACCAGAAGGTTTTGTCGATCCAAAGGGTGCTAACTCCAGCGATACATTTATGGACTGGTGCAAGCCTCTCGGAGTTGGAATAAACATTTTGATATTGTGATCAAAGCATATGGTTTTATACAGACGTTTGGAGAAGCATGTATTTACAAGAAAGTGAGTGGGAGCTCTATAGCATTTCTAATATTATATGTGGATGACATATTGCTGATTGGAAATGATATAGAATTTCTGGATAGCATAAAAGGATACTTGAATAGGAGTTTCTCTATGAAAGACCTCGGTGAAACTGCTTACATATTGGGCATCAAGATCTATAGAGATAGATCAAGACGCTTAACTGGACTTTCACAAAGCACATACCTTGACAAGATTTCGAAGAAGTTCAAAATGGATCAGTCAAAGAAAGGGTTCTTGCCTGTATTACAAGGTGTGAAGTTGAGTGAGACTCAATGCCCGACCACTGCAGAAGATAGAGAGAAAATGAAAGTCATTCCCTATGCCTCAGTGCTACCTCTTGAGCACTGTGTTGGATTTCCTTGAAGAGGAAAGGATGATGCAGCAAAGTAGCGTAAGTATTTCCCTCAGTTTTTGAGAACCAAGGTATCAATCCAGTAGGAGGCTACGCGCGAGTCCCTCGTACCTACACAAAGCAAATAACTCCTCGCAACCAACGCAATTAGGGGTTGTCAATCCCTTCACGGTCACTTACGAGAGTGAGATCTGATAGAGATGATAGATAATATTTTTGGTGATGCAAAGGCAATAAATAAAGTGATGGAAGATTAATATGATGGAGATAGACCCGGGGGCCATAGGTTTCACTAGTGGCTTCTCTCAAGAGCATAATTATTTTACGGTGGGTGAGCAATTCATCGTTGAGCAATTGATGTAATTGAGCATAGTTATGAGAATATCTAGGTATGATCATGTATATAGGCATCACGTCCGAGACAAGTAGACCGACTCCTGCCTGCATCTACTACTATTACTCCACTCATCGACTGCTATCCAGCATGCGTCTAGAGTATTAAGTTCATGAAAACACAATAACGCCTTAAGCAAGATGACATGATGTAGAGGGATAAATTCATGAAATATGATAAAAACCCCATCTTGTTATCCTTGATGGCAACAATACAGTACATGCCTTGCTGCCCCCTCATCCTTTGGGAAAGGACACCGCAAGATTGAACCCAAAGCTAAGCACTTCTCCCATTGTAAGAAAAACCAATCTAGTAGGCCAAACCAAACTGATAATTCGAAGAGACTTGCAAAGATAACCAATCATACATAAAAGAATCCAGAGAAGATTCAAATAATGTTCATAGATAATCTTGATCATAAACCCACAATTCATCCGTCTCAACAAACACACCGCAAAAATAAGATTACATCGAATAGATCTCCATGAGAGAGGGGGAGAACATTGTATTGAGATCCAAAAAGAGAGAAGAAGCCATCTAGCTACTAACTATGGACCTGAAGGTCTGAGGTAAACTACTCACACTTCATCGGAGAGGCTATGGTGATGATGTAGAAGCCCTCTGTGGTGGATGGCCCCTCCGGCGGAGCTCCAGAACAGGCCCCAAGATGGGATCTCGTGGGTACAGAAGGTTGCGGCGGTGGAATTAGGTTTTTGGCTCCGTATCTGATCGTTTGGGGGTACGTAGGTACATATGGGAGGAAGAAGTACGTCGGTGGAGCAACGTGGGCCCCACGAGGGTGCAGGGCGCGCCCTGGGGGGGTAGGTGCACCCCCTACCTCGTGCCCTCCTCGAAGCTTCCTTGACTTAGGGTCCAAGTCTCCTGGATCACGTTTGATGAGAAAATCACGTTCCAGAAGGTTGCATTCCGTTTGGACTCAATTTGATATTCCATTTCTTCGGAACTATAAAATAGGCAAAAAACAACAATTCTGGGCTGGGCCTCCGGTTAATAGGTTAGTCCCAAACATAATATAAAAGTGGAAAAATAAAGCCCAATAATATCCAAAACAGTAGATAATATAGCATGGAGCAATCAAAAATTATAGATACGTTGGAGACGTATCACTCAGCCATAGGTTTTATCATGTATGCAATGTTGTGTACCAGACCTGATGCGTACCTTGCTATAAGTATAGTAGGGAGGTACCAAAGGAATCCAGGAGTGGATCACTAGACAGCGATCAAGAACATCCTAAAATATCTGAAAAGGACTAAGGATATGTTTCTCCTTTATGGAAGTGACAAAGAGCTCGTTGTAAATGGTTACGTCGATGCAAGATTTGACACTGATCCAGATGACTCTAAGTCTCAAACCGGATACGTATTTATATTGAATGGTGGAGCTGTCAGTTGGTGCAGTTCCAAATAGAGCGTCGTGGCGGGATCTACGTGTGAAGCGGAGTACATAGCTGCTTCGGAAGCGGCAAATGAAGGAGTCTGGATGAAGGAGTTCAAATCCGATCTAGGTGTCATACCTAGTGCATCGGGTCCAATGAAAATCTTTTGTGACAATATTGGTGCAATTGCCTTGGCAAAGGAATCCAAATTTCACAAGAAGACCAAGCACATCAAGAGATGCTTCAATTCCATCCGTCATCAAGTGTCGGAAGGGGACATAGAGATTTGCAAGATACATACGGATTTAAATGTTGCGCACTGCTGACTAAGCCTCTCTCACGAGAAAAACATGATCAGCACCAAGACTCCATGGGTGTTAGAATCATTACTATGTAATCTAGATTATTGACTCTAGTGCAAGTGGGAGACTGAAGGAAATGTGCCCTAGAGGCAATAATAAAGTTGTTATTTACATTTCCTTATATCATGATAAATGTTTATTATTCATGCTAGAATTGTATTAACCAAAAACTTAGTACATGTGTGAATACATAGACAAACAGAGTGTCCCTAGTATGCCTATACTTGACTAGCTTGTTTATCAAAGACGGTTATGTTTCCTAGCCATAGACATGTGTTGTCATTTGATGAATGAGATCACATCATTAGAGAATGATGTGATGGACAAGACCCATCCGTTAGCTTAGCACTGTGATCGTTTAGTTTGTTGCTATAGCTTTCATCATGACTTATACATGTTCCTCTGACTATGAAATTATGCAACTCCCGAATACCGGAGGAACACTTAGTGTGCTATCAAACGGCACAACGTAACCGAGTGATTATAACGATGCTCTACAGGTGTCTCCGATAGTGTTTGTTGAGTTGGCATAGATCGAGATTAGGATTTGTCACTCCGATTGTCGGAGAGGTATCTTTGGGCCCTCTCGATAATGCACGTCACTATAAGCCTTGCAAGCAATGTGACTAATGAGTTAGTTGCGGGATGATGCATTATGGAATGAGTAAAGATACTTGCCAGTAACGAGATTGAACTAGGTATGGTGATACCCACGATCGAATCTTGGGCAAGTAACATTCCGATGACAAAGGGAACAACATATGTTGTTATGTGGTTTGACCGATAAAGATCTTCGTAGAATATGTAGGAACCAATATGAGCATCCAGATTCTGCTATTGGTTATTGACCAGAGAGGTGTCTCGGTCATGTCTACATGGTTTTCAAACCCGTAGTGTCCGCACGCTTAACGTTCGATGACGATTGGTATTATGAGTTTATGTGATTTTATGTACCGAAGGTTGTTCAGAGTCCCGGATGTGATCACGAACATGACGAGGAGTCTCGAGATGGTCGAGACATAAAGATTGATATATTGGACCATGTTGTTCGGACACCGGAAGTGTTCCGGAGAGTTTCGGATAAAACCGGAGTGCCGGAAGGGGTTATCGGAACCCCCGGGAGAACTATTGGGCCTCTATGGGCCTTAGTGGGAAGAGAGGAAGGGCCAGCAGGGGCTGGCCGCCCCCCTTGGGTCCGAATTGGACTAGGGGAAGGGGGCGACGCCCCCCTTCCTTCCCTTCCCCCTCTCTCCCTGTTGGTGGATTCCTATTAGGACTTGGAGTCCTAGTAGGATTCCCCTCTTGGGGCGCGCCCTAGGGGCCGGCCGGCCCTTCCCTCCTCCCTCCTTTATATACGGGGGAGGGGGCTCCCCATAGACACACAATTTGATCTTTAGCCGTGTGCGGTGCCCCCCTCCATAGTTTTACACCTCGGTCATATCGTCGTAGTGCCTAGGCGAAGCCCTGCGCTGGTAACTTCATCATCACCGTCACCACGCCGTTGTGCTGACGGAACGTGTGCAGATCGCGGAGGTGCCTTGCGTTTGGTACTTTATCGGTTGGATCGCGAAAACGTTCGACTACATCAACTGCGTTACTTAACGCTTCCGCTTTCGGTCTACGAGTGTACGTGGACACACTCTCCCCGCTTGTTGCTATGATTCTCCTAGATAGATCTTGCGTGATCGTAGGAATTTTTTTGAAATACTACGTTCCCCAACACAATCATCAAGCCGTCCCCTTAAACATCTGCATATTCACATCCCTCTGCTCAATGGCGTCCTCGCCGTTGCGGCTGCCAGGTCCAGCTACGGAAGAGGTGGTGGGTGCCTGGGTCGTCGAGATGGTGGTAGGAGGGGAGCTCCATACCCCCGCCGCGGGGGCCATCGGGAGTGCCCTGGGGGGCATGCTGAGTCTGGTTTAGGTAAGGAGCGGTACGGTGTTGAAGATGATGACTTGGATCAGGAGGATGATGATGACGACGATGCCGAAGACCAAATAAGGGTTGTGCTTTCTATTCAGGTTCTCCCGTAACTGATTCAACTCAACCGAAAATAATTTCTAGGGAATTTTTAAATGTTTGCACATCTTTTATACTCCCTCCATTCCTTTATCTAAGGTCTAATTATCAGCATGTTAACAAGTCACATAATTATGGACTATTTAGGATGAAATTACCCTTGTCTAATTCGTAAATTAGCGACAAGTAAATCATTTAGGCTATGAAAGGAAGAGATACACGCAATCGGGAGAGAGATAGTTTCCTTTTCTTTCTCTACAAGAGAGATACATGCAATCAGGAGAGAGATACTGTTGGGGATATTACTATTGGGTATGACCCGCCCAGGAGGGGCCGGGTTATACCTATGGCGAGTCATGAAGCCCAAGATAGCTTTGGAAGATGGCGGTTCAGATGAGGGCCCAAGGCCCAAAGGCGGCTTAAGGCCTATAGAGATAAACCGCCATATGTACATAACTTGTATTGTAAGGCAGGGATAGTTAGAGACCGAGCCGGACACTATTTATGAGCCGGCCGGGATTCTGTGAGCCGCGGGGCGTCAACCTTGTATATAAAGGGACGACCTGGTGGCGGTTCAGGACAAGTAACCACAGGTCGAAAGCTTGGTCAAGTGGATTCGCTCCCTAGTAATCGAAACATAAGCAATACCACCTCAAACTGGATTAGGCCTTTACCTTCACCGCAAGGAGCCGAACCATTATAAACCCTCGTGTCCTTTGTCTCGTTTTAACCCCTTTAAGCTTCCTAGTTGCGGTGGCTCCACGCTTAAGTCCTTTCACTAGGACATCTGCCGTGACAATTCCACGATAGTTGGTGCCCACTGTGGGGCCTGCGCACGGTGGATTTGAGTTCTTGAAGGGCAGCTTCGAAGGGCTCAAGGGATACACTGTGGGCCGGATGACCAAGAGTCGTCGCAGCAAGCTCTACATCAACGATGCAAGTTGGGGCCCCGATGCCGGCTCAATTGAGTATGCGTACCGGGTCCCCTTTGGCGGAATCCATGTCTTCATCGGCCGGATCGGCGAGCCGGGCCCTGAGCCGGACATCTGCACCGACATCATCGAGACGGCTCAGCGTGCGAGACCCGCCCGGGCTCAGCCCGCCATGAAGCATGCCTTCGTGGGATGTATCCATGGAGGGGAATTTTCTGAAGGATCTGTGGATGGCGGTGAGACGGCCATCTACTCTGATGGTGAGTCGTCCACAGGTGAGACGGATTCATTGTATCAGTTACAAGATGGTGGGCTTGGGGGCTGTTCCGATGGCAGCAGTATTCCGGACCCCTTTGAGCCGCCGAGCAGAGTGGGGATCTTCATGGCTGGCACGCAACCCGTTCAAAACTCTACGGCTGCGGCAGCGATAACCTCCGGGTCAGCGGCAGCCGGGGCAGGAGGCCCTGCGCGCCCGCCGGCTCAGGTGCTGATGGATCTCATAGATAAGTTGACAGCCCTGTTAACTACCGTGGTTAATCCGGCGGATCAGGCTCAACATGATGCGGAAGTGGAACAGTTACGTGTGGAGGTAGCACAAGCCAAAGAAAACCTAGCAGCGGAGGACGTCAGGCTAGCAACAGAGCGGGCGGCTTTGGATGCTCGAGTGCAGCAGATTCAATCAGAGGCTTTCAAGCTTAAGATGGATTTGAACGCTTCAAATGAGGTCATGAGGAGAAGGCACCATAAGGCTCAATCCCATCTGCCTCCGACTTATGATCCTAGAAACCTCTTCCGCACACCTGATGCAGGCCCCAGTAACCCGCCGGAGGTAAACCGGGTTGCAAGTTGCAACGCCCAGGGCTGGGATGCCAGTGTGACCATGGGTGATGGAACCTCCTCGTATGAATACTACTCCACCTCATTATGTACCAACACCACCGGGTCATTATTCTAACCCTTTGGAGAACATGATCGCTGCGGACGCACGATTGGCGGCTCTCCCAGTGGAGGGCGACTCTCCGGCAGCAATTGAAACACGAAGGGCCAGAGAACTTCTTCAGACGGCTCTGGCGCAGCAGGAGGCATACTATTACAGTCGAGACATGATCCACTCAACCCCTCGCCCAAGACGGAGCCCAAGTTATAGCGGGCATATGGATTCAGCAGCCGTTTCAAGCAACGCTCGGCGCCGTGACCAACCGCGCGGGCATGACTCGGCGTGTGATGGAGCTCTTAACTTGGTTTATCAGGATAGGATACGCCAAGAGGCGGAGCGGGCGGCTCAGCAGGCGGCTCAGCGGGCAGCTTACCAGTCTTTTCCGGTTTATCCGACGACTTCTACTGAGGAAGGCGTGGCCATGTGGACTGGAGGTGTCCCTTGCTTGGTGCCGGCTTTGCGGAATGAGCGTTTGCCCAAGGATTTCAAGGGCCCTCGAAAGGTGCCTAATTACACGACCGATTTATAGCCCGAGGCATGGATTGAAAGCTATGAGATGGCCATGGAACTACTAGAGGTCAGTGATGCCGCAATGGCCAAGTACTTCACCATGATGTTTGATGGAACAGCCCGCACCTGGTTAAAGGGGCTTCCACCTAATTCCATTGGTTCATGGGCAGAGTTAAAGGCCCAGTTTATTTAGAACTTCAAAGACACATGCAAGCAACCCATGTCAATTGTGGATCTGACTAATTGCAAGCAAGAGGAGGGTGAGTCCACAACCCATTGGGTGTGCTGGGTCAAAGCCATAATACATTCATCTGATAAGATGGATGCCGGTTCTGCAGTCTTAATGTTGGAGAAAAATTGCTGTTTTACGCCTCTGAAACAGAAGCTGGGGAGGCTCAAGCGCGATTGTAATGACATGGGCCAGCTAATGGCGGCTCTAGTCAAGTACGCCGACTCTGATAGTACCAAGGATCCCGAGTCTGATGATGAGAAGACAGGGAAGGGAAAGAAGAACGGCAACGCAAAGGGTCACCAGCATAACCCGACGAATCAAGGAGGCAATAATAAACGTAAGGCTGGCGGTAGCTTGGAGTTTGTGGCTAACACGATTGCGCAGGGCAACAATCAACAACATAAGGGGAGACCACCACCTCGGTCCGGCGGGTCAGGTCCCACTCTTGAGCAGTTGCTAAATGAACCCTGTCCAATGCACCGTACTCGCGAAAAGCCAACCACTCACCTATGGAAGGACTGTATGATCATGAAGGCTTTCAAGAACTCTAACATGTTCGGTGACAACCATGGGACGGGTGGCGGCTCAGGTGGCGGCGGTTTTCACGGCCAGGGTGGCGGTTCAAATTCCGGCTTTTAAGGCTCTCAAGGAAATCAAGGTGGTTATAATCAGCAATCTGGCCAGGGAGGTCAGCAGCAGCAGCAATCTGGTTATCAGAGCAATCCAAAGCAGCTGAATAATGGACAATATCATGTGTTCACCACCAGTTTATGCAAACGAGACCAGAAGCTTCATAAAAGGGCTGTGAACGCTGTTGAGCCGGCAGTTCCTCGTTATTTCAGATGGTCAGAGCAGCCTATTCTATGGAGTAGGGAAGATCACCCTCCACGGATTGACAATCCGGGTCACTTGGCCTTGGTAGTGGCACCTCAGGTTGGTGGATATAAATTCACTAAGGTGCTCATGGACGGAGGCAGTAGCATCAGCATCCTCTATTATGAGACCTTCCGTCGCATGACAATCCGGGTCACTTGGCCTCGGTAGTGGCACCTCAGGTTGGTGGATATAAATTCACTAAGGTGCTCGTGGACGGAGGCAGTAGCATCAACATCCTCTATTATGAGACCTTCCATCGCATGGGATTGACTGATAAAAATCTTAAGACGTCCAATACTGTTTTCCATGGAGTGGTGCCTGGTAAGTCGGCGTACCCAGTGGGTAAGATTGAACTAGAAGTAGCCTTTGGAGATGAGCATGACTCTAGGGCTGAGAAGTTAACTTTTGAAGTGGTCAAGATCAAGAGCCCATATCACGCCCTGTTTGGACGGCCGGCTTATGCCAAGTTCATGGCGCGGCCGTGTTATGTTTATTTGCAGCTCAAGATGCCGGATTACAAGGGCACCATCAAAGTGCATGGGAGTCGGAAGATAGCCTTGGAATGTGAGGAAGGCGATGCTGCTTACGCTGAATCTGTGTATGCAACAGAGGAGTTGAAGTTCTATAAGGACAATGTTGACCCGGCGGATATGACGTCTTTGAAGAAGCCAACCATAGAACATGAGCCGGTGCTAAATTTTAAATCGGCTGATGAAACCAAGCTTGTTGATTTTGTCCCAGGCGACTCATCTAAGCGATTCGAAGACAGCTAATCTGGATCCCAAATAGGAAAGCACGCTCATTGAGTTCATCCATGAGAACCGGGACATCTTTGCATGGAAACCTTCTGATATGCCGGGTGTACCGAGAGAACTCGCTGAGCACACTCTCAATATTAATCCTAAGTTTAAGCCGGTCAAGCAGTTTCTTCGGCGGTTTAATGAGGAGAGGCGTAAGGCCATTGGTGAGGAAGTGGCCCGGCTCTTGGCGGCCGGGTTCATGATTGAAGTTTTCCATCCAGAGTGGTTGGCTAACCCGGTGCTCGTGCTTAAAAAGAACGGCACCTGGCATATGTGTGTGGATTACATGGACTTAAACAAGGCTTGTCTGGCTGATCCTTTTGCTCTCCCTCGTATTGATCAAATCATTGATGCTACGGCGGGTTGTGAGCGTTTGAGCTTTTTGGATGCTTATTCTGGTTATCATCAGATCAAGATGGCAGTTAAGGACCAGGAGAAGACGGCTTTTATTACTCCGTTTGGAGCCTTCTGCTATGTGTCTATGCCTTTTGGGCTTAAGAGTGCCCAGGCGACTTATCAGCGATGTGTGCAGAACTGTCTACACAGTCAGATTGGGCGCAATGTTCATGCTTATGTGGACGACATTGTGGTGAAGTCCAGAGAGAAGGAGACCTTGATAGATGATCTGAAGGAAACCTTTGATAACCTCCGGGTCTACAAGATGATGCTTAACCCGTCCAAGTGTGTTTTTGGAGTGCCAGCGGGCAAGCTTTTGGGTTTTCTGGTTTCTAACAGAGGCATCGAGGCTAACCCGAAGAAGATCAAGGCAATCACTTCTTTGGCTAAACCAGCATGTATCAATGATGTTCAGCGTTTGGCGGGTCGTATTGCTGCTTTAAGCCAGTTAGGTGAGAAGGCCATACCACTGTATCAGATGATGAAAAAGACAGACGACTTTGTCTGGAGTGATGTTGCTAATGCTACCTTTGAAGATTTGAAGAGACAGCTCGCTGAGCCGCCGGTCCTTGCTGCTCCTTTTGATAAGGAGCCATTATTGTTGTATGTGGCTGCTAACATACGTGCCATCAATGTGGCCATTGTTGTAGAGCGCAAGGAGGCATGCAAGGAATATCCGGTTCAACGGCCGGTTTACTACGTCAGTGAGGTGCTTATTGAGTCCAAGCAAAGATATCCACATTGGCAGAAGCTTGTTTATGGGGTATTCATGGCAAGCCGGAAGCTTAAGCGATACTTCCAGGGTCATCCCGTCACTGTGGTTAGTTCTGCTCCTTTAGGAGATATCATTCAAAATAGAGAAGCCACAGGACGAGTCGCCAAGTGGGCCATTGAACTTGGGCCTCATGGTTTGAAGTATGTCCCACGCACTGCTATTAAGTCTCAAGCACTGGTGGACTTCATCAATGATTGGACAGATCTACAGATGCCTGAAGAGAAGCTGGACAACACAGATTGGACTATTCATTTTGATGGGTCCAGGCAATTGGAGGGCTCAGGGGCTGGAGTTGTTTTAGCTTCCCCTCGAGGTGACAAATTTTGTTATGTACTACAGTTGATGTTTCCCTATACTAACAATGCAGCTGAGTGTGAGGCCTTGCTCCATGGTCTTCGGATGGCTAAGGAGATGAGCTTAAGATGGGTACGGTGCTTTGGCGATTCATATTTGGTGGCTCAACAAGTATCAGGCACGTGGGATTCCAAGGATCCTCTCATGGCGGCTTATCGCCGTGAAGTTGATGCCATTGCTGGACATTTCAAGGGCTACCAAGTGGAGCACATTGATCACAGAAAGAATGAGGCGGCCGATGCTTTAAGCCGGCCGAGGTCTTAGCATAAGCCGGTGCCACCTAACAGTTTCTTAGACATTCTGCATAACCCTTCTGTCAAGTTACCCACAGAGGAAGACTTGGCTGTTCCAGACCCGGAGGCTCAATTGGTGGCGGCTCTTCACGTCATCCCAGATTGGACAGTGCCATATTTGGCTTATATGACCCGGGGCGAGTTGCCTGAGGATGAAACCTTGGCTAGACAGATAACCCGGCGGTCTTAAGTCAATGACAATTGCCAATGGTGAGTTGCATCATCGCAGTGTCACTAGGGCATTTCAACGCTGTGTCTCTCCTGAGGAAGGTCAAGAAATTCTCCGTGAGATCCATGAAGGAGATTGTGGCCATCACGCCGGTTCAAAGTCTCTTGTGGACAAAGCTTTCCGTCATGGTTTTTATTGGCTAACGGCTCACGCTGATGCGGAGCATCTAGTCAGTAAATGTGATGGTTGCCAGAAGTTCTCACGACGGGCTCATGTGCCGGCTCAAGAATTGAGGATGATTCCAATTACTTGGCCGTTTTGTAACATCCCAAAATTCTAAATTTTGGAATGTTATATTAAATAAATAACTATGATTGTTGTCTGATTGTTTGTCTGATTGATTTAGTGAAATTTAGTGGAATTTGAAAACTTTTGAAAGTTGAATGAGAGGGAATGAAATGACTTTCCCAAACTTTCCCCTTTTGCCTTTTGGATCCCAATGAGCTCAAGTTCATTGCAACAGCAAACCCTAGAGTGAAGTTGACATGACTTCATCCATGTTGAAATGAAAAGGGTTTTGGAAATAGATTTGAATTCCATTTGGGAATATTTCAAATTCAAAGCTTTATGCAACTCAATGATTTTCATGAGGGAAGATAAAATGACTTCTTCAATTATATGAAATATGAGTTGGAAGTTAAAAAGTATCAAGTTGAAAGTCATTTGAAAGTGCCTTGAAACCCTCTTTCAAATTTTGAGTTTTGAATTTGAATTCAAAACTTTGGCAAGTGGGAAACATTTCAAAAACTAAACCTGATAAATACTTGATCAAAAGTATGAGAGGAGCAAACATGACACTCCAAATATGTCAAGAAAACAATCCCAAAAGTTTTGGATTCAAATCTGAATTTTATTTGAATTTGAAAAAATGGATTTTTATAAAGTTTGGATTTTGCCTTTGGAAAAATGTTCAAATGATAGGAATATTCCCTGATCATTTTGGTATATATATACCCTATATAAAATATTTATAGATTATGTTTTATATCTGTTTTTGTTTTATTAAAAAATAAATTCAAAAAAAATATAGAAAACCCCAGGCGCCCGGCCAGCCACCCAGGCCCAGCCAGCGCCGCACCCAGCCTTGGCCCAGCCAGCCCACTGCCAATCGGCCAGCCAGCCCAGCCGCCACTCCCCTCGCCCGCTTCTGTGGCCGCCACCCGCCGCCTCGTCCTCTCTCTCTCTCATCGACCATGAGGCCCGCCCATCTTCTTCCCCCGCCCCACGTCTCGCCGTCGCCACCGTGGATCGCCGGATCCCGAAGGATCCGGGATCCCGATCGCCCCCGATCGACCCCCCGAAGCGAGGACGACCCCCAGCTATAAAGCCGACCCTCCGCACCCCATTCCGCCCTGAGACCTCGCTGACCCCTCGCCCTCCCGTCCGTGCTCACCAGAGACCCGAGCTCCCTCACGCCAAAGTCGCCACGTCGACGCCCTAGGCCACCCCGACCACCCCGACCCCACCAAGCCTCACCGAAGCTCCCCAAGACCTTGGCGACTCCCGGACCTCCCGACCCCACGTAAGCCTCACCGAGGCTCCCCGAACCTCGACGACTCTCACTGCCGCCGCCCGCCCGTCATGGGACTCCGGTAAGCCACCGAAACTCCCCTCCGTCCGATCCTAAATAGACGGCTAGGATTAGAAGCCCAAGGGGTAAGTTTTATTGGAAAACCGCCGGTTCGTCCGGTTTATTAGTTAGGGTTTTAGTCAAATAGCCGGCCCTTTTTTTAGTTTTAACCCGAGGCCCGTTTAGACTATTTGACGCACAGGGCACAGTATAGGCCCATTAGGCCTTTTTCTTTTATTTTGATTTTCTGTTTTGAAAAATTGATATCTTTTATTCTGTTTAATATTTTTAGATGATTCTTTTTTTGTTGGATTGCAAATTTTATGTAATTTCTGTAGAATATATATTTAGCTATGTTAAAATTAATTAAAATTGCTTTAATTTAGTTTTAGTCAGAATAGTAAATCTGATATAACTTGAGTTAGAAAAATATTTTTGGATGATTCTTTTTGTCCCAACTTTATTTTGACATTGCCAAACCATAGAAATTAATTTGGGTATTTTAGGATTAATAAATAATTAGTTTTAAGCAGAATCTTGTTAATCCTAATTAATTAGCTAGCTACTGTTTTCCTATTAATTTAATTAGTTAATAAATTTATTTTTAACATGTGATTGATTATTCTAGGATAGTTTCTGTCACTTTATAGGATGAACTTTTATTTATAATAAATAAAAGTTTTATTTTATTTTCCTTAATAGAAATTGAATTAGGCCTAATAGGAGTTTCATATTAGATTTTAAATTAATTCTTTTTGCTCCTAGTTGCTTAATGCATCCTTTTCTGTTAAGTTAACATAAAACCATGATTAGGTTATGTTAAGAAATTTTGTTATATAAAACTATTTTAGTTGTTGTTTGAAGTAGGAAAACTTTGAATGGGTTTTCTTTGAGTTTTTCCTGTGAGATCTGATTTGTTTGTTTGGTGTGTTATGTTACTATGTATGCTATTGTGTTATGTGATCATATGCTATGTGCTTATTATAGTTATTGTTTGCCTCGGTAGAATTTCCGAGTGCGAAGATTGCTACTCTGAAACCCTAGTTTTCAAGATCGTCAACCAGGCAAGTTCACTTTGACCATGCTTTCATACCTATGTTTATTGCATTTAGTGGCATCTTTGCAACCACCCCTCAAGAGTGACATTGAATCCTTGTAGTTGAGTAGTATGCATGAGGTAGGAACCCGTCACCCCTGTTACCAAGCCCGGACGTTATTTATTTTAATGCTACGCTATAGTAGACGGGTTTGGTATGAGTGCACGAGTGGTGTGAAGAAGGAGGATTCTACGTCAATGACGACAACTCCATGATGGAATCTGCAAGGACTGCATCTTCAAGACCTCAAGACTTCAAGACTCGAGACATGAATTCAATACACACTCTTTGGGTGAAGGGATTTGGACGGGCACCTGGAGAACCCAGTGGTTGGCGGGATGCATGGAGAAGCGCCATGACATCTTGCGGAAAGCTTCACCCAGACTCAAAGAGACGGAAGAATACTTCATGCGGAAGCTTACCTGCAACCGCAAGTCATTATGGGCTCTCGCTTGGTTGACCTTAGTGGTGACTCTGGTGGGGACGGTACTAGCAGATGTAGAACTACGGTAGGATGGGATGAGTACCGGACGGTGGTCGAGGAACTCTTTGGAAGACCATGTTTCGGTCATCTTGTTCTCAAACACTCAAGTGCGAGAACGTAAAGAGAGGGATCGAATCTTGCGGGTAAAGTGTACAAACCTCTGCAGAGGGTTAAAACCTAATCGATTAGCCGTGTCCCGATTCACGGACAATTTGAGCATCTGGACTTGGATCTATCTCGGAACTCTCAACACCGGATTGATAACTTAATTGTGGGCAACATATGATGATTTTGGGCTATGAGACATCGGTTGGCGGAACCATGTCATGATAGAAAACTCCATAGTACAGACTTCATTTATTCCTTTGATGTAGGGAAAATAAAATCAGCTTTTACGCAAACAAAACTCAGAATCTGAGCCACAAAGCCAAATTGCATATAGTATAGTTTTACCATCTGTTTAATCATGTTGTGATCTTGCCGTACATTCAATGTCTTGACCTACACGGCTGCTACTTATCATATTGCATATATTTCCTCGACGAGTAAGAGTTACGATACAGGGTTACGGTCTACACTCAACCTGCCGATGGCGTTGATGGGACTCCACACCCGTTTGATTGTTTCCGCTGAGTATTATGAGGTATATATCATTTTACGTTATTTATACATGTGATTGTACTTTGATATATACATTGATGTACGTGTGCCAAAGATCTTGATCCGAGGATGGCACAGATACACAGAGGCTTGACCGTCTGAGGTCGGGTCGCTACACGTTTGCAGTCTGGGGGCTGGACGTGGTTGGGCCTTTCAAAAGGTCCAAAGATAAAAGACACACCTTCTGGTGGCGGTTGATAAATTCACAAAGTGGGTTGAGGCAGAGCCGGTTAGTAAGTGTGACTCGGCGGTTCAATTCATGAAAAGGTGATCTCTCGTTTTGGCTTTCCACACAGCATCAGAACTGACAACATACTAATCTGTCCAAAGGTGCCATGGAGGAGTTCTGTCAACGTGAGCATATCCGGCTTGATGTTTCATCAGTAGCTCATCCCCAGTCCAATGGTCAAGCGGAAAGAGCTAATCAGGAAATCTTGAAAGGCATCAAGCCCCGACTTCTGTTTCCTTTACAACGGACGCCGGGTTGTTGGGTGGAGGAGTTACCATCTGTGATATGGAGCAGCAATACTACCCCTAACAGGTCTACGGGTTATACACCTTTCTTCATGGTTTACGGAGCAGAGGCGGTTCTACCAAGTGACATCCGTCATGACTCGCCCCGTGTGGCGGCTTACGTTGAAGCTAATAATGAACAAGCCCGTGAGGATGCACTTGACCTATTAGATGAAAAGCGTGACTTGGCAGCAGCCCACTCGGTGATTTACTAACAGGACTTGCGCCGTTATCACAGCCGTCGGGTTAAGTCCAGAACCTTTCAAGAAGGTGACTTGGTGCTCCGGCTCATCCAGGATCAAACTGATGCACACAAATTATCCCCACCTTGCGAAGGGTCTTTTTTGGTCAGCAAGAACTTGAACAATGGGTCGTACTACCTCATTGATGTTCGAGAGCACAAAGACTCACGTAAATCAGAGGAGGAGACCCGTCGGCCATGGAATATCGCTCATCTTCGGCCTTACTATACTTGAGCCACTGGCTCTCATGATGTACATATTTTGGCAATGTATATATTATGATAAGTAATAAAGCAGGACCTCCGTCCTTTTCAACCTCAAAGTTCATATGTCTTCATTATAAAAATTTAAAACGACCAAAAAGGGGCTGATCGTGTTTGAATCCGGCTTTCCCTTTGGTCTGGCTCGCGGTCGTATTCGAATTTAGCCATTAAACCTCATGATCACTAGGGGGCTTCCTGTTCAAACATAGGTCGTATTCGAACCAAAGAGAACATAGTTGTCGGTACCCTCTTGATCGGCACAATGCCAAACTCACTAGGGGGGGTCTTGATTGTATTTGAATCATAGCTTAACCCCTTTTGGGTCCGACTTGGATCATATTCGAATCAGGGTCATTAAAAACCTCCCAAGGTCATTTGGGGGCTTCCTGCTCAAACATAGGTCATATTCGAACCAAAGAGAACACAGCTGTCGGTACCCTCTTGATCGGCGCAACGCCAAAGCCACTGGGGGCTACATGATCATATTCGAATCCTAGCTTAATCCCTTTGGTCCGGTTTACTAATCTTATTCGAATCGGAAGCCTCAAATATGTCTTTCTATTTTGCTTAAGTTTTTTGGAAACAATCTTTGTTTTTCGCTTGAGACTTTTTTTTCCAGATCTAAGTATAAGTATGGTTTAAATTTAACCCGGCTTGGTTTTGGAAGATAAGTCGCCAGCATATGACAATCATCATATATGTGGAAGTGCTGGCTTCTAAAAGGATTGGGTTATCACCTTTACTGTTCAGGTCACATAAACCGGCAGTACAAATTCAAAATCGCAGGTATGATATTATAGTTGTATTTAAAAAGGTATAATTCATAACAGGCTTATCTGTGTCTCTTCTTTCATTATTAATGGTTGTACATAAGATATTACAACCCGCCCTGCGGTAAGCCGCCAAGGGTGCTTGTGATCTATTCTCTGTGTGCAGGATAGTTCAAAGACTTTCTTGTGCATAACGAAAGCAGATGATAAGTTTAACCTGGGAGAATATAAGGCGGCGGCTTAACAGTGTTGAGCATCAAAACATGCATGCAGGGCACGACAAAGCAAAGTTATTTCTACCCTATTACATAACTCGCCGAGTCCAAATGATTAATTTTTTTTCCAGGAAGGTACAGATATGATCCGCCCGGGGGGTCAATTTTCTTGTTGGCCTGAAGCTTCCGGATCAACCCTTTCTGCTCCTCCGTCCTGTTCCCTGTCCTGGAAGGTTGATGATGACCAGTCAATGCCATTCAAAGCTTCAAATTCAGCTTCATCATCAATAAGTCCGGCTGGGTCAACTTCAGGGGCAAAGGTATGCTTACGGATTGGAGGGATCAGGCTGGTCACTTTATAATGCGGTGTTGGAATTCTCTGATTTTCTGCGTTAACTCGGCTGGTACTTGGTGAGGTCCGCCTCATCAGCAATCAGGGTGGCCACATGGCGTATTTCCTTCACACAAGCAGTGAAGTCCTCCTGTTCAAATTATGTGCCATCTTCTTTAAGGCTTGGATACCCAATGGCGATGTCGGCCGGGTAACTCCGGTAGCCATGCTTTTGCCCGGCTTAGAGCAGCTACGGCTCCGACTCTTGCAGCTGATCGCCTTAATTCATTGAACCGTTGGGGTAGCACAGAAAGCCGCTTTAGCACATCCGCCAGGAGTGTGGGGACTTCATTTGACAGGGCAACTGTTGCCAAGGCACGCTGGGATCCAGTGTAAAGTTGTTCCACGAGCGTGTAAACCGCCTTTAGCTTCACCAGCATGTCCTGGTTGAGGTTGGAGCTCCTGGGGCCTGCATAAAAATATCAGGTGAGTTAAATGACAATTCATATGATCACTGGAAAAATTCATTATTTGACACTTACAGGGCGACTTACCAAATATTGCTGAGACCATTTGAGATACATGGCGTTTAAACCGGATAATTCAGTGGTCACCTCTTCAAGAGCCTCTTCTGCTGTTTCAGCTCGTTGGGTTAAGGCAATTTTTTCTTCAGCCCAGGCCTTTTTCTCAATTTCAACCTCGGATTTCAGTTTCTCCTATTCAGCCACGCTGAATTCAAATTTGGAGTTGGCCTTCTGAGTTTCAGACTCCTGAGCCTCCAGGTGGTTCTTCAATTCAGACAGTTCTGATTGCAGTTGAGTAGTTGTGGCCTGTGTAAATACCGGGTCAAAAATCATGAATATTAGCATACAATCTTAAGTCCCAAGCCTTGTTGCAAGCAACAACACTTGGCACTCGGGGGCTAATGTCTAACGAAGGTTTTATCTAAGTGGCGGTTCATGAGAGTAAGTCCCAAGCACTTTGCAAGCAAGAGTACTTGGCACTTGGGGGCTAATGCATATTGCTATTAAATCTACATAAGGCCCATATTTTGCACAAGCATGTGAAGGACCGGCTCATTCATGTTGATTAAGCCAGCCCTTGGGGACTACAGGTTTGATCAAAGGATATTACTAAAGCTTATAAGTCTGTTCTAAGTCTAGAGCATATTCATCATAAGCAATAGACTTGAGGGCGGGCATGGTAAGGATAATTCAGTGAAGGGAAAGAGTTTATACCTCAAATTTCTGATGCATTTGCTTCACCATATAAACTTCGAGGTCACGGTTGCTGTGCACTTGGCTAAGATATCCAGAAAAAACTTCCCCAATGCTCATGTGGTATAATCAGTAATGTCAAATCTGACCTTACGCTGTTCCTGGTGCTCTTCTTTGGCAGAACACTTGGCTAGCACAGTAGGTCTCCCCTGCTCAGTGTATCCAGTCTTGGTGATTTCAAGATCAGCATCTTTTGGGTCGTCCGTCTTGGCCGGGCTAGAGACTTCAAGGTTTTCAGAGCCACCGACGGTTTGATTGGCAGGCGGGTCAGTAATTGATGTTGGTGTGTCATGCGCCGGTTCAAGCGGCGGCTCAGGAACAGAGGCCTCAGGAGCGGCCGTCTGGAGTTCCGGCTCTTTGAAAGATGGCTCTTCGGGCGGCTTGCTTTTCTTCACTTTCTTGCTGGGCTTTGCTTGTCCGCTGCATAAAGATCAAAATGTCAGTACAAATATAAAAATTGAAATGAATACAGGATAATTAAATTATCATTACCCTGGAGCGGTCTTAAAAGCTGGCATGTTGGACTGGAGCGAGTCGTCGGAGGAAGGCGAAGTCTCCTGATAATTTAAGTCAGAAGAGTTGAGTGGTTGACGAGTGAGACCCGCCAAAGGATAAAAAGGAGTTAAGTTGGAGGTGACCTCATTCCGTGGCTTCCTTGGTGTATTTGGTAAGCCGAAGGAGAGTTCTGCGTCCTTGCTGGTCCGGGTCTGCCTCCGGCTCTCATGAATATGTCGCTTCAAAAGAAATTGAGGATCTTGATAAGCTAAAGGATGTGAAAATCTTACTTTCCGGGTTACTCTTCAGATTTTCTGTCTTGGCAAAGGCTCGGAGTCGGAGGAAATAATAGTTACCTCTTCATCCACTCCGTGACTCGTTCCCGTGTCCTCCTGATGATAATTAGTGTCAATAAGGTGGTTAAAAAAGGAGCCTAGAGAGTCAAGGGCTACCTCCGACTCAGAGGTATCTTCTAGTCGAAGCAAGTCTGAAGCGCTGCTCTTGTTTCCTTTCTTTTTGACGGCGGCTGCTACCTCTTGAGCACTGCGTTGGTTTTCCCTTGAAGAGGAAAGGGTGATGCAGTAAATCAGCGTAAGTATTTCCCTCAGTTTTTGAGAACCAAGGTATCAATACAGTAGGAGGCCACGCACGAGTCCCTCGCACCTACACAAACAAATAAATCCTCGCAACCAACGCACTAAGGGGTTGTCAATCCCTTCGCGGTCACTTACGAGAGTGAGATCTGATAGATATGATAAGATAATATTTTTGGTATTTTTATAATAAAGATGCAAAGTAAAGAAAGCAAAATAAAAATGGCGCCAGAAATAGCTTGTTGTCGGGAGTTTAAATATGATGGAAAATAGACCCGAGGGCCATAGGTTTCACTAGTGGCTTCTCTCGAGAGCATAAGTATTACGGTGGGTGAACAAATTACTGTTGAGCAATTGACAGAATTGAGCATAGTTATGAGAATATCTAGGTATGATCATGTATATATATAGGCATCACATCCAAGACAAGTAGACCGACTCTTGCCTGCATCTACTACTATTACTCCACACATCGACCGCTATCCAGCATGCATCTAGAGTATTAAGTTCAAAAGAACAGAGTAACGCTTTAAGTAAGATGACATGATGTAGAGGGATAAATTCATGCAATTACTAAACAGTAAAATTGAGCTAGTTAGGACCCCTCACAGCGATTTGAATGTATTAACCGTTCGGTTGATCTCACGAATGGAGCAGATGGCACTGTGGTCCCGCTGTGCCCTCTTGGGCCTCTTTACTGTGGCACTTTGGCACAGCAGGCCGAGACAAGGAAAAATGGGCTGCTGCTCCCAAGAATGACCCCGATGATTTCTGGTGAACCAGGCTAGCGTTGCACGTGAAACAACCATAATAAAAAAACATGTACGCGATGCCTGCACATCGATTGGCAACACCTCCTCTCCCTCATTGCGGCGCCTCGCGGCGGTCTGCTCCTCCTCCATTAGGCATCCTATCTCCAACCATTTTGAGTTGCCGCCGTCGCCTCCCTACCTCCGTCCGCTCACTGATGAAGGCGCTGATCAAGGGTCATTTTTTGTCCGTGCAAATACTTGCCACTACGAGTGCCGCCTCCTCCGGCAAGTGGCCCATCCCCTCCATCCACGCCACAACCTGCTTGGCCTAGCCAAATTTTCTGATTTCCATGGACTGCTCATGAGTTGTCGCCCTCTCCAGTGTCTGGATAGCTGCGTGTCGCCGTTCGTTGCCATAGATCTGTCTTGCGAGCGCCTCTACAGGTATATAACCTCATTCATATCTCCTTGGACACCCTTCTATGTTCTAACTTCTTTAGCATAGCCATATATACTAATGGGGTTCTGCGCTACTCTTTGCAGTTTAGTCACAAGATAATGGCTGTTGCTTTTGGCATATTGACCCTGGCCATGTTAGACAGGTAAGTATAAAGTACTTATATCTGAAGATTGGTTGGTGAAACTACAATGCAATCATATATAGTAGGTTTCATTTATCAGGTTAGCATCCCACCCATTTTTACTTTAACCTTGTATATAATTTTTTGTGCAGTATTATAGCGCCTTCATTTCATTCTGAATTGTTTCATTGATGTAAATTGTTTCCGCATATCAAAAAAAAAATATTGGAGAGAAGATATGCCTTTTGCTAACTCCATTTTCCAAAATTTTGTCTGATCAATGACAACCACCCTTTGTTGTTTCCCCCACCAATTTGTGAAACGTAGCCCATGCTGATGTACAACCAGAGTTGCATTTGGCTATTGGAACCCCCCTCCCACACATCTTTTTAACTGGTAACTACTTAATTTTTCCTTAATCTTAATGAAAATGCAGAATCCCAGCCGTTTATCCTACAAAAATGTTTTCAATCAATATCAACATATTTATTCATATATTTGCATGAATACTTGCAATCCTATTGAAAATATTAAAAATAAAATGTACGGGCGCCGCAACGCGCGCCATCATGATCTAGTATGATATAAACCCCATCTTGTTATCCTCGATGGCAACAATACAATACGTGCCTTGCTGCCCCTACTGTCACTGGGAAAGGACACCGCAAGATTGAACCCAAAGCTAAGCTCTTCTCCCATTGCAAGAAAGATCAATCTAGTAGGCCAAACCAAACAGATAATTCGAAGAGACTTGCAAAGATAACCAATCATACATAAAAGAATTCAAAGAAGATTCAAATATTGTTCATAGATAAACTTGATCATAAACCCACAATTCATCGGTCTCAACAAACACACCGCAAAAGAAGATTACATTGAATAGATCTCCACAAGAGATGGGGAGAACATTGTATTGAGATCCAAAAGAGAGAAAAATCCATCTAGCTAATAACTATGGACCCGAAGGTCTGAGGTAAACTACTCACACATCATCGGAGAGGCTATGGTGTTGATGTAGAAGCCCTCCGTGATCGATGCCCCCTCCGGCGGAGCTTTGGAAAAGGCCCCAAGATGGGATCTCACGGGTACAGAAGGTTGCGGCGGTGGAATTAGGTTTTTGGCTCCGTCTCTGGTTGTTTGGGGGTACGTAGGTATATATAGGAGGAAGAAGTACGTTGGTGGAGCAACATGGGCCCCATGAGGGTGGAGGGCGCGCCCAGGGGGTAAGGCGCGCCCCCCTACCTCGTGCCTTCCTGGTTGATGTCTTGACGTAGGGTCCAAGTCCTCTGGATCACGTTCGTTCCAAAAATCACGTTCCTGAAGGTTTCATTCCGTTTGGACTCCGTTTAATATTCTTTTTCTGCGAAACTCAAATAGGCAAAAAATAGCAATTACGGGCTGGGCCTCCGGTTAATAGGTTAGTCCCAAAAATAATATAAAAGTATATAATAAAGCCCAATAATATCCAAAACAGAATATAATATAGCATGGAACAATAAAAAATTATAGATACGTTGGATACGTATCAAGCATCCCCAAGCTTAATTCCTGCTCGTCCTCGAGTAGGTAAATGATAAAAACAGAATTTTTGATGTGGAATTCTACTTGGCATAATTTCAATGTAATTCTCTTAATTGTGGTATGAATATTCAGATCCGGTAGATTCAAGGCAAAAGTTTAATATTGTCATAAAAATAATAATACTTCAAGCATACTAGCTAAGCAATTATGTCTTCTCAAAATAACATGGCCAAAGAAAGTTATCCCTACAAAATCATATAGTCTGGCTATGCTCTATCTTCACCACACAAAGTATTTAAATCATGCACAACCCCGATGACAAGCCAAGCAATTGTTTCATACTTTTGGTGTTCTCAATCTTTTCAATCTTCATGCAATACATGAGCGTGAGCCATGGACATAGCACTATATGTGGAATAGAATGGTGGTTGTGGAGAAGACAAAAAAGGAGAAGATAGTCTCACATCAACTAGGCATATCAATGGGCTATGGAGATGCCCATTAATAGATATCAATGTGAGTGAGTAGGGATTGCCATGCAACGGATGCACTAGAGCTATAAGTGTATGAAAGCTCAATAAAAGAAACTAAGTGGGTGTGCATCCAACTCGCTTGCTCGCGAAGACCTAGGGCATTCTGAGGAAGCCCATCATTGGAATATACAAGCCAAGTTCTATAATGAAAATTTCCCACTAGTATATAAAAGTGATATCATAGGAGACTCTCTATCATGAAGATCATGGTGCTACTTTGAAGCACAAGTGTGGTATAAGGATAGTAACATTGTCCCTTCTCTCTTTTTCTCTCATCTTTTTTTTATATTTTTTTGGGCCTTTTTTCTGGCCTTTCTCTTTTTTTTATTTAGTCCGGAGTCTCATCCCGACTTGTGGGGGAATCATAGTCTCCATCATCCTTTCCTCACTTGGGACAATGCTCTAAAAATGATGATCATCACACTTTTATTTACTTACAACTCAACAATTACAACTCAATACTTAGAACAAAATATGACTCTATGTGAATGCCTCCGGTGGTGTACCGGGATATGTAATGAATCAAGAGTGACATGTATGAAAGAATTATGAACGGTGACTTTGCCACAAATACAATGTCAACTACATGGTCATGCGAAGCAATATGACAATGATGGAGCGTGTCATAGTAAACGGAACGGTGGTCAGTTGCATGGAAATATATCTCGGAATGGCTATGGAAATGCCATGGTAGGTAGGTATGGTGGCTGTTTTGAGGAAGGTATATGGTGGGTATATGATACCGGCGAAAAGTGCGGGGTATTAGAGAGGCTAGCAATGGTGGAAGGAAGAAAAGTGCGTATAATCCATGGACTCAACATTAGTCATAAAGAACTCATATACTTATTGCAAAAATCTACAAATTATCAAAGCAAAGTATTACGCCAAGATGCTCCTAGGGGGATAGATTGGTAGGAAAAGACCTTCGCTTGTCCCCGACCGCCACTCATAAGGAAGACAATCAATAAATAAATCATGCTCCGACTTCATCACATAACGGTTCACCATAACGTGCATGCTACGGGAATCACAAACTTTAACACAAGTATTTCTCAAATTCAAAACTACTCAACTAGCATGAATCTAATATCACCATCTTCATATCTCAAAACAATTATCAAGCATCAAACTTCTCATAGTATTCAATACATTTATAAGAATTTTTTTCTTTACTAATCTTGAATGCCTATTATTGTTAAAGAAAACTACCATGCTGTTTTGTAGGACTCCCAAAATAATCTAAGTGAAGCATGAGATAAAAATAGTTTCTATAAAACAAATCCACCACCGTGCTCTAAAAGATATAAGTGAAGCACTAGAGCAAAAACTATATAACTCAAAAGATATAAGTGAAGCACATAGAGTATTCTAACAATTTCCGAATCAAGTGTGTCTCTCTCAAAAGGTGTGTACAGCAGATATGATTGTGGTAAACTAAAAAGCAAAGACTCAAATCATACAAGACGCTCCAAGCAAAACACATATCATGTGGTGAATAAAAATATAGCTCCAAGTAAAGTTACCGATGGAAGCAGACGAAAGAGGGGATACCTTCCGGGGCATCCCCAAGCTTTGGCTTTTAGGTGTCCTTAGATTATCTTGGGGTGCCATGGGCATCCCCAAGCTTAGGATCTTTCTACTCCTTGTTCCATAATCCATCAAATCTTTCACCCAAAACTTGAAAACTTCACAACACAAAACTTAACGGAAAATCTCGTGAGCTCCGCTAGCGAAAGAAAACAAAAGATCACTTCAAGGTACTGTAATGAACTCATTATTTATTTATATTGGTCTTAAACCTACTGTATTCCAACTTCTCTATGGTTTATAAACCATTTTACTAGCCATAGATTCATCAAAATAAGCAAACAACACACGAAAAACAGAATCTGTCAAAAACAGAACAGTCTGTAGTAATCTGTAACTAACACAAACTTCTGGAATTCCAAAAATTCAGCCAAAATAGGAAGACCTATACAATTTGTTTATTTATCATCATAAATTTTAATAAATATTTTATCACGTTCTGGTGATTTTTAACAATTATTTTCGTGAACAGAAAGTTTCTGGAATTTTCAGCAAGATCAAATAACTATCATACAAGAAGATCCTATAGGTTTAACTTGGCACAAACACTAATTAAAACATAAAAAAACATCTAACCAGAGGCTATATCAAAGATTTATTCCTAAACAGAAGAATAAAGCAAAACACCAAAAATAAAATTGGGCTGCCTCCCAACAAGCGCTATCCTTTAACGCCCCTAGCTAGGCATAATAGCAAGGATAGATCTAGGTATTGCCATCTTTGGTAGACAATCCATAAGTGGCTCTCATGATAGATTCATATGGTAATTTTATTTTCTTTCTAGGGAAGTGTTCCATGCCTTTCCTTAACAGAAATTGGAATCTAATATTCCCTTCCTTCATATCAATAATTGCACCAATCGTTCTAAGGAAAGGTCTACCAAGAATAATAGGACATGAAGGATTGCAATCTATATCAAGAACAATAAAATCTACGGGCACATAGTTCCTATTTTCAACAATAAGAACATCATTAATTCTTCCCATAGGTTTCTTAATAGTGGAATCCGCAAGGTGCAAGTTTAGAGAGCAATCATCAAAATCACGGAAACCTAGCAAATCGCACAAAGTTTTTGGGATCGTGGAAACACTAGCACCCAAATCACACAAAGCATATCATTCATGATCTTTAATTTTAATTTTAATAGTACGTTCCCATTCATCATAAAGTTTTCTAGGGATAGAAACTTCCAACTCAAGTTTTTCTTCATAAGATTGCATCAAAGCATCAACAATATGTTTGGTAAAGGCTTTATTTTGACTATAAGCATGAGGAGAATTTAGCACGGATTGTAACAGGGAAATACAATCTATCAAAGAGACATTATCATAATTAAATTCCTTGAAATCCAAAATAGTGGGTTCATTAATATCTAATGTTTTGATCTCTTCAATCCCACTTTAATCAATTTTAGCATCAAGATCTAAGAACTCCGAATTTTTGGAACGCCTTCTAGGTAAAGGTGGATCATATTCAGTCCCATTGCCGGTGTCAAAACCGGCGGATCTCAGGTAGGGGGTCCCGAACTGTGCGTCTAGGCGGATGGTAACAGGAGACAAGGGACACGATGTTTTTACCCAGGTTCGGGCCCTCTCGATGGAGGTAAAACCCTACTCCTGCTTGATTAATATTGATGATATGGGTAGTACAAGAGTAGATCTACCACGAGATCAAAGAGGTTAAACCCTAGAAGCTAGCCTATGGTATGATTATTGTTCGCCTCTGGGACTAAAACCCTCCGGTTTATATAGGCACCGAAGAGGGTTAGGGTTACACAGAGTCGGTTACAATGGTAGGAGATCTACATATCCGTATCGCCAAGCTTGCCTTCCACGCCAAGGAAAGTCCCATCCGGACATGGGACAAAGTTTTCAATCTTGTATCTTCATAGTCAAGGAGCCTGGCCAAAGGCTATAGTCCGGCCATCCGGACACCCCCTAATCCAGGACTCCCTCAGTAGCCCCTGAACCAGGCTTCAATGACGACGAGTCCGGCGCGCATATTGTCTTCGGCATTGAAAGGCGGGTTCCTCCTCCGAATTCTTCATAGAAGATTTTGAACACAAGGATAGTGTCCAGCTCTGCAAAATAAGTTCCACATACCACCGTAGAGATAATACTATTTACACAAACTCAATCTGCTGACGTATTCCGCAGCGTGACATCACACCACGGCCAAGCCTTTATTCGAATCGTTTTCACTGTCCCACCTCGGTAGCGTTTTAGCGAGGCGGTTTCCTTGGCACGCTTTGTCAAAGCGTAGATCGTGTCCCCTTATTCCGGGATTCTCATCAATACGGGCGTGGGTAACCCAACCGCGCCATTGATTACGGCGCTTGGGGGATAAGCGAGTTTTATCAGGCCGGTGGGGGACGCATAGCTTTGTCCGTCCATATAAGGGGATAAGGATCCACTTTTTCACACACGCCTTCTTCCTCCTTTGCTCATCCATTTCCGCGTACTTGAGCTCTAGCGCCCAAGTCCGCACATCCCACCTTGTCACGACCGGTTTTTCAATAAAAATATTTATTGAACAACCGACCTATGAAGTCCAATATGAGGAAAATCCTCCATACCGGTAGACAAAACTTTGATACAATAAGCCAGTAGCATTACAATATTACAGGGTCGGACTGAAGATGCCCAACCAATTATTACAAACACGCCAATAATTATACATGATGGCGGATATGACACAATGGTGTGGGGTGGAAATACTACTGACTTGAGATATGAGTGGTTGGTGGAATAACACAAGGGGTGGTTAATAAGACTATCAAGCATCGGCGGCTCATCGACGCGCCGAGGTGAGGCTCGATGAATTTATTTGGGTAGCGGAAGCGGATATATCACAACGACTAATCCAGGGTCGCACAAGACTGACCGGATTCCTCTAGGCGTCGGACTCGCTATCGAACTCTTCATCCATGAGATCGCCTTCACAAGATCTGGCCAAATCAACAAGCCAGGTGAGTACTTTGAAAGCACTCGCAAGACAGTTCGGACAAAAGATATAACAAATGAATGCATGAATGTGACATGATTAATTTATAACTATGTGCTATAAAATCAGTAACACAAGTAAGTAAAAAGGGAATCGGCGGTAGTCCGCTCGAAAACCCAAAGAAGATAAACTCAAAACCGATCGGTGTATGCAGGCGCCTCGAAGGGTGAACAAATAAGTAAAACATGCCACGATGCGTCTAGGCGACACCTCATAAAGGGCTTATATTGAAAGAAAAGACATGCGTGCCACAGTCGGACGTCGGAGCGACATCACAGAAAGGGCTTATAACAAAAGTAAATAATGACAATGCCGCAGTCGGACGTCTGAGCGACATCGCAGAAAGGGCTTATAACAAAATAAATAATAACAATGCCGCAGTCGGACGTCTGAGCGACATCTTAGACAGGGCTTATAACAAAAATAAATATAAAAAATGCCGCAGTCCGACGTCTGAGCGACATCGCAGAAAGGGCTTATAATTCATTATTCATAACTGACAAGAAATGGTGCTCACGAAAAATATTCCTCACAAGACAATAAGAGGGTTAGTCCATTCACAGGGAAATAAACATATAACACTCATATGGTTATCAGGAGTTCTGTCACCGAGACTGACATTTGACAAGATAAGGTGAACACGGTACTCGGACATGAATAAGATGAATTCAAGAATTTTGACTCTGCAGAGTTTGTACCAAAATTGTCCACAGCCAACGGATTTCCGTGAGTCACGAAGGACTAGTTCCGTTACGGTATTCGGAGGAAACACAGCTAACTAGTACACACCCATCATACCTCACGTTGCCGTGAATCACCCTAGACAGCGTTTAAGAAAAACTTTGAGACGGGAGATCACAATCTCGAATAGCATGGGATCAAATTTATTTACGCAGCTCTAAGGGGTGCCCCTCTCGGTCCCAACCGGAAACACCCATGCCCCGACCGGATGAAAGGCTTTAATCCAGGGCCATGGAACCTTCATCCCGGCCTCTCTATTTGGTGTGTACCAGAAGTGGTTTGCAACTTATTGTCAGTATCCCTTGCGGGAAACAGTGGTAGTACGAAAGGAGAGACGGACCGAATCTCGACTGATTTATGTTGACACTGGGTCAACGATCTGGCATAAGCCTGGCATGCTACAACACTGCCATCTTACCCATACTCATGCCAACTCATGGCCATACAACATGTTTCCAACAACTCATGGATTTTCCGAACTCACTTGCCTCAACTCTTACGAGATAAACTATCATCGAAATGCTCATGAACGTGCCATGATACAAAAATAATGCAAACATGCCCAAACACTCATCATATCAAAAGTTCAAACATTGCTTGCCTGGTTCAGAGTAGTCGGGGTCTAGCTCGGTGAAGTTCGCGGTTCCGTCACCTCCAACGGTATCTACGGTACACAAAACACACGTGCTAACGTAAATACCGTGGGTTACAGAAAAGTAATCCAAATATTTTTCAAATAAATATGATAAAAACCTAGACACAATTTTGAAGAGGATAGAAAAAGAATCACTCAAAAATTCCTTTCTGTTAAAAAGTTATAAGAGTTTTGGTCCAAGGACCCATCTGTAATGAAACGTAAAACTCTCGTGGGCTTAAATGTAAAAGCGCAGAAAAACGGTTCAGAGTAGAAAGCGTATTTGCCAAAGTACGCTTTCAGAAAACAATTCAAAAAGAACAGCAGAGAGGCTGACGGGCGGGTCCCACCCATCAGGTTTGAATTTTCAAACGAGAGAGACGGGGCTCGTCGGCGCCCGAGAGCCGCGGTGGTCGCCGGCGGCGATCCACGGCGAGGCAGGAAGATCGGAGGGTACCTCCGTGTTCAGGGCGCCATTCCGCGCCGGTTGGTGGTGGTGGTGGTCTCCGGCGAGCACCACGTCGACGGCGGCTCCTGCCCGTAGGGCGGTTCGGTGGTCGTGGGTCTCACGGAGAGTGCCGCGAGGAGAAACCGAGGAGGGGTTAGACTTGTGGTAGCATGAGAGGGTAGCTGACGGATTTGGCGCCGGGACGACCTCACCAGAGTGAATCGAGGTGGAGGCCGAGGCGGAACGGGCGTCCGAGTCGAGGAAGAAGAGCCCCTCGAGGCCCTTCCGAGGTTGGCGAGCACTAGTGAGGTGGTGGAGGTGTCGGGCGAGGGCGCGCCGGGTGCTATATATAGCCGGCCCGAGGCGGTTGCCGAGAACGGGTTCTCCGCTGAAGTTTACGGCCGCGCATGGCATTGATCGGGAGGTTCAGGGTTGAGCGCCCGTCGTGGGGTTCACCGTTCCGTTTAGGTGCTAAACGAGCCAAGATTGGGTGCTGGGCGTGCTTTCGGACGGAGCAGGCGGCTGGGCCCCGTCCGGCGAGGAGCACGCTACTGTGCTTGCAGACCCCACGGCGAGTTACCAGGCGTCTTGGCCGCATGGCGAGGACATGCGGAGAGCCGAGGCCGATGGGCGGCGCCGGTGGCGTGTGGCGGGCTCGGGCCCTCTGGCCGCCACGGTGGCGCTGCCACCGCAGAACTTCCAACGCCGGCGAGGCCTGCCGCCACCGACGCCTTGAGAATCGTGCCAAGCGTGCGTCAAGGGTGCTGGCCAGGGAAGAGGCCGTGTGCATCGTGCCGAGCGCCTTTGTGGCAGCGTGATCGAAATCGACAAAGAGAAGCGACATCAACTCCGAACTTCTCTGAATCTCTGAAAGTTCAATGAAACAGTGTAGGTCAGGTGTTCGACAGAATGATTTTGGTATGAGGGAGGCTCTGCTTGAGCTGATTTTTGGTGGAGGGGCCTCTCATTGCATCTAGAGGCTGCCTGAATTTTTGTGGAATTTTTGGAGCAGAGAAGATATGAATTTCACCAAATTTGACAAATCTGGTCCAAACTTGCGAGAGACTGAAATTTGAAATTTTTGAAAAGAAGAGGAGTGGATCTTGATTGTTCTAGGTTGTGGGTACCAAGGACTATCCAGGGAGTTGGTTTGAGGTTAAAGCTCAATTGCATTTAGGTACTTGCTTTGCAAATCACCGGCTCAAAATAATGGATGTAAAAGATTTGGGAGGAGAAATAAATGAAATAAAATTCAGAAAAGGGTTGAACTTGTTGAGACAGAATGGTTGGATTGCCCAAAGTGGAAGGAGAGATTTTAGGGAAGATTTTACCATGTGGTGCATGGTAAAAATCATGAGTGGTTTCAATATTGGAGAAGATGCAAAACTCCTAGAGTTTCCTTTTTAAAAGAAAAATTAGAATCCAAAAGTTTTGAAATTTTGAGAAGAGGGCAATCAGGGGAAAAGCTTAAGAACGAAACACCAGAGTTGAAGGAGATGCCAAAATAAAATCCTTGCTAGAGGGAAAAATTTTTTGAGAGAGATTTTTGGAAGGGTTTAGAAGACCTTCTTCAAATACAACAATTTTTTTGAAGAAAACCAAAAGAATATTTTTGGAGTGTCACAACACCTACCCCCTTAGGAAAAATCTCGTCCCCGAGATTCCAAATTTGATCCTCAAATAAATGTGGGTGCTCTGTTCGAAGGAAATCCTCTCTTTCCCAAGTGGCTTCACTTTCGGTGTGGTTGCACCACTGAACTTTGAAGAACTTCATGGTTTTCTGTCGGGTTCTCCTTTCAGACTCTCCCAAGATTTTTATTGGATGCTCCCGATATGTAAGGTCTGGCTGCACGTCACTGTTTTTATGGGGTACTTGTTTCTCTGGGTTGCTTACGCACTTCCTCAATTGGGAGACGTGGAATACGTCGTGGATGTCAGATAATTCTTCGGGTAAGTCTAACTGGTAGGCTACCGTGCCTCTTCGTGCCACTATGCAGAATGGTCCGATGAATCTTGGTGCTAGCTTCCCTTTAATCTTGAATCGATGCAGGCCTCTCATAGGGGATACTGTGAGGTACACAAATTCACCGGGTTCAAAATTGACTCCACGATGCTTCTGATCGTAATAACTCTTCTGTCGACTTTGGGCTGTCCTGAGTCGGTCCTTAATCACCTTGACCTTATCTTCAGCCTCTTTGAGCAGGTCCGGGCCGAAGATATGGCTGTCTCCGGTTTCCGACCAATTTAGCGGGGTACGACATCTTCGCCCGTCTGAGCTTCAAATGGTGCATTTGCAGGCTGGATCGATAATCGTTGTTATATGCGAATTCTGCGTATGGTAAGCTCTCTTCCCAACTGGTCCCATAGGTGAGGACACATGCTCTCAGCATATCTTCTAGAATCTGGTTTATTCGGTCAGTCTGCCCATCTGTCTGGGGATGGTATGCGGTACTGAACGCCAGCTGAGTTCCCAGAGCTTGTTGTAAGCGATCCCAAAATCGGGAGACGAATTGAGTGCCTCTGTCCAAGATTATTTTCTTTGGGACTCCATGTAAGCAAACGATACGGGAAAGGTAGAGCCTAGCAAGCTTCTGAGTGGTGTGGGTTGTCTTCACGGGGATGAAGTGTGCTACTTTAGTCGATCTATCGGTGATGACCCATATGGCATCATGTCCGTGGTCGTGACCGAGGTAGTCCAACAATAAAATCCATTCCAATCTCGCCCCATTTCCATTCGGTATCTTATTTGGTTGCAATAGCCCGGCGGTTTACGGTGCTCGGCCTTGATGCGTTGACAAGAGTCACAACATGCAATAAACGTGGCTATGTCTCTTTTTATACCATGCCACCAAAATGTTTCTTGAAGATCTTTGTACATTTTTGTTCCTCCAGGATGGATAGAGTACGGAGCGGTGTGTCCTTCAGCCAGGATTTGCTGTTTAAGGTCATGGATATTTGGTACGCAAAGCCTATTCCGCATTCACAATATTCCTTGTTCATCGATAACGAATTCTGAGGCCTTGCCCAAATTCATCTTCCGTTTTATGCCTTCAATGCTGGGGTGTCCACGTTGAGCCTCTTTAACCTTCTCTATTAGGGTAGGCTGTAACTCTAAGCTCGACACACTGCCTTCGGTGACCACCATCAGAATGAGCTTTTGCAATTCCTCGCTGGAATTCAGGTCTCGTGTTTGGCATGCTGTCGTTGTCCGGACCGGGGTTCCGACTCGAGCATCTGCTACAACATTTGCTTTGCACAGGTGGTAGTTGATTCCAACATCATAATCCTTTACTAATTCCAACCAGCGTCGCTGCCGTAAATTGAGTTCTAGTTGTGTGAAAATATACTTGAGGCTTTTGTGGTCCGTGTATATTTCACAACGATTTCCAAGTAAGAAGTGTCTCCATTCGTTGAGTGCATGAATAACTGCTGCTAATTCCAAGTCATGAGTAGGATAATTTTCCTCATTCTTGCGAAGTTGCCTGGAAACGTATGCGACAACCTTGCCTTCTTGCATTAATACGCACCCGAGGCCCTTTCGAGATGCGTCACAAAATACCTCAAATTTTTTGTGTATATCCGACATAATTAATACTGGTGCTGTCGTCAGTTTCCTCTTCAGTTCTTGGAAACTTTTCTCGCAAGTTTCCGTCCATTCAAACTTCCTGTCTTTCTTGAGTAGTTGCGTCATTGGCTTTGCTATGGTGGAGAATCCTTCAATAAATCTTCGGTAGTATCCTGCCATCCCCAAGAAACTTCGTACATCCGTCACGCCGCTGGTGGCTTCCAGCCAAGCACGGCCTTGACTTTTCCGGGTCTCTGGCGATACCTTCTTGGGTCAAGATGCGTGGCCCAGAAAACCTACTTGCTTTAGCCAAAATTCACACTTGCTGAATTTAGCGTACAATTGATGTTTCCTGAGTTCTCCTAGTACAATTCGAGATGTTCAAATGTTCTTCTGGTGTTTTGGAGTATACCAGAATATCATCGGTAAATACCACAACAAACTTGTCCATAAACTTCATGAATACTTTGTTCATGAGGTGAACAAAATATGCGGGGGCGTTTGTTAGTCCGAATGGCATTACGGTGAACTCATACAATCCGTATCTGGAGGTGAAAGCTGTCTTGGGAATATCTTCGGTTCGTACTTTCAGTTGATGGTATCCCGACCTCAAGTCAATCTTTGAGAACACCTTGGCCTGAGCGAGTTGATCGAATAAATCATTTATTCGTGGCATCGGATATTTGTTCTTGATTGTGACCATGTTTAGCGCCGATAGTCTATGCACAATCTCAAGTGTTCCATCCTTCTTTTTGGCAAACAAAATTGGTGAACCCCAAGGTGAGGAACTGGCTCGTATATACCCTTTTTCCAATAATTCCTTTATTTTCTTCTTCAGTTCTACTAATTCGGATGGTGCCATTCTGTATGGTTTCTTGTATATGGGAGCGGTTCCGGGTGCTAGCTCAATGCTGAATTCTATCTCTCGATCTGGTGGCATGCCTGGTAGCTCTTCGGGAAATACATCTGGAAATTCACACCATCGAACCTTGCTCAATTCAGAAATATCCACCTTGTTCAATCTCGGTTGCCGGGATATTTTTCTTTCCTTGGCTGAAACCTTTATGGTCTTCCCGTGGTGGTGGGTGAGAATTACGGTCATGTTGAAGCAGTCAATAAAACCTTTGTTGGTGGTTAACCAATCCATCCCTAAGATGACATCCAGTCCTTTATTTTCCAACACGATAAGATTTATGTGAAACTTCAACCCTTCAAACTCGATAATCACACCCGGCAATAATTCTGGGTAACTTGCTTAATTCCGTGGGGACATGACGATCATAGATTTTTCCAAGGGAAGCATCGAAAAATTATTTTGCAAAGCAAAACTTATCGAAACGAATGAGTGAGAAGCTCGAGAATCAAACAAAACCATGGCAGGTATTGTGTTGACAGGAAACGTACCGAGTACGATATCTGGGGCGTTTTGTGCTTCCTCTTTGGTCACGTGGTTCAGATGACCCTTCCGGTGGTTGTTATTTGGGCTGAAATTGTTGCGCTTTGGCGCCGAATTATTGCTTCCGTTGTTCGGCTTTGGGGTCGAGTTCCTTGGCTTGGGGCACTGCTTGACATAGTGCCCTTCTTCTCCACAAGCGTAATGTAACGCCTGGGCGGTATGTGAACTCCTTGTCCCTTGCATGGAAATTCTTGATTGGGCGCGAGACGCTTGTCGTGGGTTTGGTTGTCCAGTTTTTCTGAACATCTGTCTTGCCGCGGTGGTTGCGGGCGTGATTAGTCTGGTCCCTCTTCCGCTTGCGGAAATCTTCTAAGCCGCGTCTCTCATTTTCCAAGGTAATGGCCTTATCCACCAGTGCCTTAAAATCTGGAAAGGTGTGTACGACCAATTGGCATTTAAGCGCGGGTGTCAGACCGTCTAGGAATTTCTCCATCTTTTTGTTTTCCGACATACGCTCCTCATTGGCGTAGCGAGACAGCAGAGTAAACTGACTGTTGTATTCTGACACCGTCATTGTCCTTTTCCTGAGGTCATCAAATTCTCTCTTTTTGATCCTCATAAGACTCTTAGGAATATGCGCCCCACGGAAACCTTCTTTAAATTCCTCCCATGTTATATTATTTTCGTTGGGGTGCATGTGTAGGAAATTTTCCCACCACGATGCGGCTGCTCCAAAGGAGATAGTGCGGAGCATAAAGCACTTTCTCAAGATCTGAACACTGGGCTATAATTAATTTTCTTTCCATGTCTCAAGCCAGTCTTGACTTCCGAGAGGTTTGTCGATGTGAGAAAAAGTTTGGGGACGTGTCTTCGTGAGCTCGGATAACTTTAATTGCTGCTGATATCGCCCACGGTGATTCCCCATATTGATGACTTGGTTCATTATTTCCTGATGTTGCTGCTGACTTTGTTCATAAAGACGACACATTTGGGAAAGTGCCGTTTCAACCGTCCTGTTGACTTGTCTCCGCCTCGTGTGAAATTGTTGCACTGGGGTGTGCCATAATTTTCCTCTGTCGGAGTTGGCATGGAGCGCGTCCAAGGACGAGACATAGTTCACTCTAGGGATATATTTTGAAACACTCATAAGAAAAGAAATTGAGCCGCAAAAATCAATAAATTCAAGAAGACGGAAAAAGGTCGCAAATGCTCCAAGGTTTTTCAAGAGAATAAACGTTTGCGCACGGAGAAGGACTGTTCATTACATAATTTACACGCCAGCAGTAATTATACAATACATCACTCAGGATATGCGTACATAATCCTGACATGTTATTTAGGCTAGTGCACTCCTCCTGATCCTACATGATGCACAAACAAGCTACTTCTCACAGCCTATGTACATATAAACATATCGCATAAGTCGGTACATCGCATGGCGGCTAAGCGCATTTAGTCGGAGATGGTAAGGATTTCCCTCGGCCTGCCAAGGGTGAGGCGAGTGAGGCTGGGGACTCAACCTCCTCTTGAGTGATAGGCTCCAGACGTGAGGTGCTGTGCTGAGTTGGTGGAGCAGGTGCCTGTCTTGGACAACTCGAACATGAGCGGGCACGAGGGGTGGTGCAGAACGAACCGAAGTAGGCGCAATGACATGGTTGAACTCCTCCGTGGTAGGCAGGCGACGAGTAGCGGTGAGAGCAGTAGGAGAAAACGATGCTAATGACGAGACAAAAGTCAGTGGCGGTGCGGCGCGCAGGAGCTCCCTCCTGTTGGCGGCACATCCATGGACTGAGTCCATGCGGGCAGCTACAAAGTCATCCACCAGGTTGTCGAAGGCTGCCTCCAAAGCCCGGAGATACTCGATGAGCATCTCAAAAGCTTCGTCCCGTTCTCCTCCGGGGCAAGAGAACGCGTAGTGGCAGGTATATGGCACGTGACATGGCAGGTAACGGTAGCGACGAGTCTTCATTGAAGGAAGGATGTCTCTGAGACGAGCTATCGCCTCATGGGCTGCCATCTACAGTGCATGCTTCTCCGTGGGCATGGCTCTCCCCAAGAACCGGAAGCGGCGTAATTACCTACGCCCTCCCTTGAATTGCACCGCGGCTTGGTGCATGGTTAGACGGTCATTGACCTTGTGCTGAGAGAGTGAGAAGATCAAGACAAATGGCCCCATCGCGACTTGGACGATGAAGGAGAGAAGCTTGACGAACCCATCGGGCATGTTGGCGAACATCTACGACTCGCAGTCGTTGCCAGCCATCTACAAAAGTAGGCAAAAATCCTGAGTAGTCAAATCATAAATTTACGCTGACTGTCAAAAATTGACTACATTTGTAAAAAATAATAAACAACTCTATTATGCTAATAACCAATTAGCGATCGCACCTAGTGGCTTCCTACAGTCAGCCTGGCTCTGGTACCAAGCTTGTCACGACCGGTTTTTCAATAAAAATATTTATTGAACAACCGACCTATGAAGTCCAATATGAGGAAAATCCTCCATACTCGTAGACAAAACTTTGATACAATAAGCCAGTAGCATTAAAATATTACAGGGGTCGGGCTGAAGATGCCCAACCATTTATTACAAACACGCCAATAATTATACATGATGGCGGATATGACACAATGGTGTGGGGTGGAAATACTACTGACTCGAGATATGAGTGGTTGGTGGAATAACACAAAGGTGGTTAATAAGACTATCAAGATCGGCGGCTCATCGAAAGGCCGAGGTGAGGCTCGATGAATTTATTTGGGTAGCGGAAGCGGATATATCACAACGACTAATCCAGGGTCGCACAAGACCGACTAGGATTCCTCTAGGCGTCGGACTCGCCATCGAACTCTTCATCCATGAGATCGCTTTCACAAGATCCGCCAAATCAACAAGCCAGGTGAGTACTTTGAAAGCACTCGCAAGACAGTTCGGACAAAAGATATAACAAATGAATGCATGAATGCGACATGATTAATTTATAACAATGTGCTATAAAATCAGTAACACAAGTAAGTAAAAAGGGAATCGGCGGTAGTCCGCTCGAAAACCCAAAGAAGATAAACTCAAAACCGATCGTGTCCGGGCGACGCCTCAAGGGTGAACAAATAAGTAAAACATGCCACAGTCGAGGCGTCTAGGCGACACCTCATAAAGGGCTTATATTGAAAGAAAAGACATGCGTGCCACAAATGGACGTCGGAGGGATATCACGTAAAGGGCTTATAACAAAAGTAATAATGACAATGTCAGCGATGGACGTCTGAAAGCGACATCGCAGCATGTGGCTTATAACAAAAATAAATATTAACAATGCCGCAGTCGGACGTCTGAGCGACATCGCAGAAAGGGCTTATAATTCATTATTCATAACTGACAAGAAATGGTGCTCACGAAAAATATTCCTCACAAGACAATAAGCGGGTTAGTCCATTCACAGGGAAATTAACATATAACACTCATATGGTTATCAGGAGTTCTGTCACCAAGACTGACATTTGACAAGATAAGGTGAACACGGTACTCGGACATGAATAAGATGAATTCAAGAATTTTGACTCTGCAGAGTTTGTACCAAAATTGTCCACAGCCAACGGATTTCCGTAGTCATGAAGGACTAGTTCCGTTTACGGTATTTCGAAGGAAACACAGCTAATTAGTACACACCCATCATACCTCACGTTGCCAGGAATCACCCTAGACAACGTTTAAGAAAAACTTTGAGACGGGGAGATCACAATCTCGAATAGCATGGGATCAAATTTATTTACGCGCGCTCTAACGGGTGCCCCCCTCTCGGTCCCCGGAAACACCCATGCCCCCTGACCGGATGAAAGGCTTTAATCCAGGCCATGGAACCTTCATCCCTGGCCTCTCGATTTGGTGTGTACCAGAAGTGGTTTGCAACTTATTGTCGTATCCCTTGCGGGAAACAGGTGGTACTACTTAAAGCGGAGATGGACGGAATCGATCGACGAGTATATTGACCTTTGGGTCAATGATCTGGCATAAGCCTGGCATGCTACAACACTGCCATCTTACCCATACTCATGCCAACTCATGGCCATACAACATGTTTCCAACAACTCATGGACTTTCAGAACTCACTTGCCTCAACTCTTACGAGATAAACTATCATCGAAATGCTCATGAACGTGCCATGATACAAAAATAATGCAAACATGCCCAAACACTCATCATATCAAAAGTTCAAACATTGCTTGCCTGGTTCGGAGTAGTCGGGGTCTAGCTCGGTGAAGTTCGCGGTTCCGTCACCTCCTTCGGTATCTACGGTACACAAAACACACGTGCTAACGTAAATACCGTGGGTTACAAAAAAGTAATCCAAATATTTTTCAAATAAATATGATAAAAAACTAGACAAAATTTTGAAGAGGACAGAAAAGAATCACTCAAAAAAACATTTCTTCATAAAAGTTATAAGAGTTATGGTCAAAGGACCTCTCTGTAATGAAACAAAAAACTCTCGTGGGCTTAAACAGAAAAAGCGATAAAACGGTTCGTAGTAGAAAGCGATTTGCCAAAGTACTCTTTCAGAAAACAATTCAAAAGAACAGCAGAGAGGCCGACGGGCGGGTCCCACCGTCAGTTTGAATTTTCAAACGAGAGACGGGCTCGCTTGGCGCCGAGAGTCATGGGTGGTCGCCGTGCGATCCACGGCGAGGTGAAGATCGAGGGTACCTCCGTGTTCAGGGCGCCATTCCGCCCGGCTGGTGGTGGTGGTGGTCGCCAAGAGCACCATGTCGACGGCGGCTCCTGCCCGGCGGACGGCGGTTCGGTGGTCGTGGGTCTCACGGAGAGTGCCGCGGAGGAGAAACCGAGGAGGGGTTAGACTTGTGGTAGCATGAGAGGGTAGCCGACGGGATTTGGGCGTGGGGACGACCTCACCGGAGTGAATCGAGGTGGAGGCCGAGGCGGACGGGGCGGCCGGAGTCGAGGAAGAAGAGCTCTCGAGGCCCTTCCGTGGCTTGGCGAGGACTAGTGAGGTGGTGGAGGTGTGCGGGGCGAGGCGCGCCGGGTGCTATATATAGCCGCCCGAGGCGGTTGCCGAGAACGGGTTCTCCGGCCGGTTTACGGCGCGCAGGCATTGATTAGGGAGGTTCATGGGTTGAGCGCCGTCAGGCTTCACCGTTCCGCTTAGGTGCTAAACGAGCCAGATTGGGTGCTTTGGGCGTGCTTTCGACGGAACGGGCGCGGCGCGGCCCACAATGCGTGGGAGCATGCTCTGTGCTTGCCGGGCCACGGCGATGTGCCACGGGCGTGCGCTGGCATGGCAGGGATACGCTGGAGAGCCAGGGGCGATGGGCGGCGCCGGTGGCGTGGCGAAGCGGGCTCGGGCCCCTGCTCGCCGCCACGGGTGGCGCGCCACCGCAGAACTTCCAACGCCGGCGAGGCTCGTCGCCACCGACGCCAGGAATCGGCCAAGCGTGCGTGCGGGGTGCTGGCCAGGGGGAAGAGGCCGTGTGCATCGTGCCAGAGCGCACTGTGGCCGCATGACCGAAATCTGATGAAGAGAAGCGACACTGAACTCTAAACTTCTCTGAATCTCTGAAAGTTCAATGAAACAAAGGTAGGTCGGTGTTCGGCTGTAATGATTTTGGTATGAGGGAGGCTCTGCTTGAGCTGATTTTTGGTGGAGGGGCCTCTCATTGCATCTAGAGGCTGCCTAAATTTTTGTGGAATTTTTGGAGCAGAGAAGATATGAATTTCACCAAATTTGACAAATCTGGTCCAAACTTGCAGAGACTGAAATTTGAAATTTTTGAAAAGAAGAGGAGTGGATCTTGATTGTTCTAGGTTGTGGGTACCAAGGACTATCCAGGGGAGTTGGTTTGAGGTCAAAGCTCAATTGCATTTAGGTACTTGCTTTGCAAATCACCTAGGCTCAAAATAATGGACAGAAAAGATTTGGGAGGAGAAATAAATGAAATAAAATTCAGAAAAGGGTTGAACTTGTTGAGACAGAATGTTTGGATTGCCCAAAGTGGAAGGAGAGATTTTAGGGAAGATTTTACCATGTGGTGCATGGTAAAAATCATGAGTGGTTTCAATATTGGAGAAGATGCAAAACTCCTAGAGTTTCCTTTTTAAAAGAAAAATTAGAATCCAAAAGTTTTGAAATTTTGAGAAGAGGGCAATCAGGGGGAAAGCTTAAAAACCAAACACCAGAGTTGAAGGAGATGCCAAAATGAAATCCTTGCTAGAGGGAAAAAGTTTTTGAGAGAGATTTTTGGAAGGGTTTAGAAGACCTTCTCCAAATCCAACAAATTTTTTGAAGAAAACCAAAAGAATATTTTTGGAGTGTCACACACCTCAACCTTCTCCAACTATGTCCGGAGCGGGAGGCAAGTGGAAGGCCTCCTCCATCATGGAGGGGCACATCAAAGATCTGCGAAAGGCCGGATACTTGTCCGACGACATCGCGCATCGGCTCCCCGACAAGGGGCAGCTCATCCCCACCCCCAGGCCCCATGAGAGGGTGGTGTTCCTCCCCCACTTCCTCCACGGTCTAGGTTTTCCATTTCACCCATTTTTCCGGGGGCTCATGTTCTACTACGGCCTAGATTTCCATGATCTGGCCCCGAATTTCATCCTCAACATCTCGGCGTTCATTGTCGTGTGCGAGGCCTTCCTTCGATCCAAAGCACCACTTCGCTTATGGCTGAAGACCTTCAATGTCAAGCCGAAGGTAGTGGGCGGCCGCCAAGCGGAGTGCGGAGGCGCCATGATGGGCAAGATGGCCAACGTCCTATGGCTCGAGGGCTCCTTCGTGGAGACCATAAAGGGGTGGCAATTGGGATGGTTCTACATGGAAAGAGACGGGCCTGACGTGGGGTAATTCGGAAGAGCTGACCGGACCCCAAACCTGCGTCCAAAACCTAGTGGACAAGAAGCTCAAGCTTGTCAACGTAGTCCAGGTTATGCTCATCCGCCGGATCCTCCCATGCCAGCAACGGGCCTTCAACTTATGGGAGTTTGATCTGGCACAACACCGAACCTTGGGCCGGCTCTTCGACACAACGTACGAAGATGCCTGGAAGGTGCTGTTCAAGGGCGCCGAGGCTCCCGCATCCGCTACCGAAGATCGTGGATTCAGCTCGCGGCATCAAGCCAGCGAGGTAAGCTATTTTACCCTTTACGGGACTCTTTTTTCATTGTTTGACTCTATGCGGGATCTAAAACTACCTCTCCTTTGACAGGACTGGCAGAAGACGTCCGGAAATGTTGACTGTCCGGCTCCCTTGCCAGAAGACCCAGCGGACGCCCGATTGACGGGGCTGCTAGTTCCGGCACCTTACGTGGTGCCGGAGAAGAAGGCCACGGGAACTCGAAGGAGTTCCCGGCGCCGGGTGTTGTCGGACTCATCGTCCGATGACTCTGAGGCGGACTCCTCCGCCAAGACGCAGGAGGAGGAAAGAGGCCTCTCCCCGCCGGGGAGAGAAGAAAAGGAAGGCCGCCCCAACTGGGGAGGCCGGAGGGTCCAAGAGGGGAAGGACCCTTCCTCCAGACTACGCCGCCAACGCCGACGACGGTGAAGAGGGGTGGCCACCGAGGGACAAGCCCCTGGCGAAATCGTAAGTGTTCGGACACCAGAATAACTCACGGCGTTCCATTTGTCGCACAACATCTTCTGACGCCGAATATAAACATGCAGCCCGCCCAAGGACGGGCTCGACGCTTCGTCGAGCGGCTCCCTGGATTCGTCGGATGTGAATAGCGCCTCACTTCCGACCGCCTCGTCTCCTCCTGCTGCGGATGACGCTGAGGTGGAGTCCCAAAAGGGGCCCAGCCAGGAGGAGGTGGCGCTGGAGGCGCCGCGAGGCGACCTCCGGACTCGGCGCAAGGGGATAAAACCCGAAGGGCTTTAAGTCCGCCTGTGTCGGACTCGCATCGAACCTTCTGGTTCCGAGTCCGGCAGCGACCCTTCAGAAGAAGGGCAAGATCGCGACGCCGGTGACCTCCGCCCAACCGGGAGGCACCGGATAATTTGATGGAGGCGCCAACGGCGCTTCCATCGACGAGGAGCACCGCATCTGTTATGAGTGTGGTGATCCGTAAGGTTCGATCCGCCAAGAGCGGGCTGACTGAAGCCTGTCAGCCTTTCTAACAAAGCTTTGAGGTATGTATTTAAGATATGTAAAAATATTACCGCATAGACAAGAGCCCCGATGCTCAGTTTGGTGTTCAAAATAAAAAGCCGAATTGAGGATCTAAAAAGATATACGCAGGAGTCTAACATAAGTATGTCAATATGGGAATGCAGGCTGCGCTGCTGACCTCTGCCGCACTGACTGCGGAGGTTGATGCATTGAAGCAGAGCCTCGAGCAGTCCGAGAACGAGCTCGGCCTTGCCAAAAAGCAGCTCGAGGACAGGGAAGGTAAGTAATACCTTATAGGAGTATTTAAAAGATGTGGTTGCAAAAAATGACAGGAATAATGTGAATATTGCAGGGGCCACGAACGAGGTGGTGACCCTGAAGGAAGCGGTGTCCAAGGCCGAAAGCAATGCGGCTGCGGAGCGCACCGAGTGAGAGAAGCAGGAGGCGCGGGTGGCGGAGGTGCGGCAAGAGCTCCAGGCTCTCGTGGAAAAACACGAGAGTTTGGAGCGTGACTCAAAGACTCGAGAGTCCGAGCTCGCCTCGGCCCTTGAGAGCGCCAAAGCCGCTAAGGCCGAAGCCCACAAAGCCCTCCAGGAAATTGAGGCGATGAAGAAGATAGCGGCGGGTAAGGCATTCTATATGCAAAGAAAGCATGTGAAAGTGAATTATCTGTTACTTACCCGAATCCGGAGCTCTCCAGGAGCATTCACAGATCTGCCTCGCAGTGTGTCTGATGCTGTCGCATTCTACCGAGCCGAGGAGGGGAGCTCAACGGAGAAGGTGTTCTGGTCTCAGTATGCTGAGGCCGGACACCCTGTGCCCTTGAGCGACCAGCTGAAGCAGCTGGTCGAGCTCCATAAGGTGGCCGAACAGGCCATGAAGGGCCTCATAGTTCAGCTGTGGCCCAAGGAAGCCATGCCTGGGAGCTACTTCGGGCTGGTGAGGCGGCTGGTGGACGCCTGTCCATGGGTTGAAGTCGTCAAGCGCTCCGTCTGCATCGAAGGTGCCCGTAGGGCCCTTGCCCGTGCTAAGGTGCACTGAGGCAGATGGACGCCGAGAAGCTTGTGACGGACGGACCACCACCGGCAAGGAGCATATTAAGCCCGAGATGTATTATGAGGGCGTCTGAAGGGTGCCCGCCTTTATAGCGGTGAATGCTCCAAAGATGTAATTTTTGAGTAGACTCGCATTTGTTATCCTCAGACGCTGCAAACTTGTTCATATGCGCTTAAGCAACACTTTTGAATTTAAAATATTACCTTATGTACGACCGTTTATTAGATTTGAGAGATGGCGAGTCGTCGGCTTCAGCCCCCATGCCACGAGTGCTGGGGTGTTCGGGATAAACTTGAGCGCTCTTGTTCGCATTCTTGGGTCCTTCGAGGGAGGTGCTCAACGCAACGAACAAGGCAACTGGACTATAATGCTTGAAAACTCTCACTTAGCCATAGAATTCTATAATTTTAAATTTTGGCGAAGCCCCTGGTATTCGGAAGATCGAGTTCGGGGCGCTATCCACGCCTAGGCCGGACAATGCCGACTCCTCGCTCTAAGCGGCATAAGTCTTTAGGGACTCGAAAACCTCTCGAACAGCGACCGGCTCTCGCCTCTATCATGACTGCCGCTTAGCTTTCTCCATCGAGGGACTTAACCCAGCTCAACCTGGGCACAATCGCAGTGGTTCTCCCAAATACTACCTTAGCCGATATAATGGAACATAAGGTACCAAAACATGGGAGCCGGGCAAACCCAACTATTGACCCAAGACATGATTCGGAGCCGATGCATATAATGCTATAAGTTCGGGGTGCCGCACTTGTGAAAGTGTTCGGACTTATCACACCATATTGTGGGGTTCTTAAGCCCCTGGTGTATTGCCGGTACCAAAGTGTATGGTTGCACAATGTCATAACTGAACATATATATATATATATATATATATATATATATATATAAAAAAGGAATTCAATAATAGGCAGAAGCTATGTACTGTTTATTCAAAAGGGCTGCAGAAGAGCGTAATGATACAAATAGTGCGATAAGCAAGGGAAGGGACTTTTAACATGTCCCCGCCCAGGTAAGCTGTGGGATGGTATGTAAAACAGGTATACCGCTTCGTAATAGAGACCACCGGACATTCGACGTAGCTCGCTTCCTGGCTGTTGCATCGTGTGTTCGGCGATTCTACTGCCGGATAGGGCTTCGTGAGAATGGAGTCCTGAAAGTAAAAAAGAAAGAAGAAAAGAAAAGAATGACACAATCGGGAGCCCCTGGTGCGGTTGATCCGCATTCTGGGCACGCCGTGGTCGTGCTCTTCCCCCTATGCCCATGGTATTTCCAGAGCGTAATTATGTACGCGTAGTACTGGTTTCGCAATTTCGCGAGGGCTGGGGTTGGGCCGCATTGCTATGCGTGCTTTAACGCGCTGTGCGGTCTTGTTGTAGGTTACTCCGGCGCCGCTGACGATGTCCGGACGCTTAATAGCCGGACTCGAGAATTACCTTAAGAGGCTGCTTTGTACTTCCGCCGTGAGGGCCGCCAGATGCTCCTCCGTCCGGAGAGAGCGCTCGGTGTTTCCATTGACCGTAATGACTCCTCGAGGACCTGGCATCTTGAGCTTGAGATATGCGTGAGTGCGGCACCGCATCGAACTTTGCAAATGCGGTTCGTCCGAGTAGTGCGTGATAGCCGCCATGAACGGGACTATGTCGAAGATTAACTCCTTGCTTCGAAGTTATCCGGGGATCCGAAGACCACTTAAAGTGTAACTAAGCCTGTACAGTTGGCCTCTACACCTGGTATGACGCCTTTAAAGGTCGCCTTTGTGGGTTTAATCCTTGATGGGTCTATGCCCATTTTGCACACTGTATCCTGATAAAGCAGGTTCAGGCTGCTGCCGCCGTCCATTAGGACTCTAGTGAGGTGAAATCCGTTAATGATTGGGTCTAGAACCAATGCGGTGAATCCGCCATGGCGGATGCTAGTGGGTTGGTCCCTTCGATCAAAAGTGATCGGGCAGGAAGACCGAACTTTGGGGCGACTGGCTCCATCGCATATACGTCCCTTAGTGCATGTTTCCGCTCCCTTTTGAGTATGTGGGTTGCGTATATCATGTTCACCGTCCGCACTTGTGGGGGGAAGCCCTTCTGTCCTCTATTGTTCGCGGCCGGGCTCCTCCTCGCCATCGCTATGCAGCCCCTTGTCATTGTTTTCGGCATTTAACTTGCCTGCCTACTTGAACACCCAACAATCCCTGTTGGTGTGGTTGGCTGGTTTTTCAGGGGTGTCCTGTATCTGGCACGAGCAATCGAGTATTCGGTCCAAATTGGACGGGCCCGGAGTATTTCTTTTAAATGGCTTTTTCCGCTGACCGGATTTAGAGCCTCTGAATCCGGCATTGACTGCCGTATCCTTAGCATTATCGCCAAGCACGCGACGCTTTGTGCTTGTTGCGACGCCGACCTGCCATTGCTATCCTTGGTATCCGAATTACTGTGGCTCTTGGTCATGTTGTTACTACGAGCTAGCCAGCTGTATTCTCCCGCCGCAAAAGCGGGTCATGAGTGTTGTGAGGGCTGCCATGGATTTCAGCATTTCCTGTCCTAGGTGCCGCAAACCACTCGTCATGATGTTGTGTTTGAAGGCTGCAAGGGCCTCTGCATCCGGACAGTCGACGATTTGATTTTTCTTGGTTAGAAACCATGTCAAGAATTGTCTGGCCGATTCCTCTGGCTGCTGAATAATGTGGCTTAGGTCATTGGCGTCTGGAGGTCGCACATATGTGCCCTGGAAATTGTCGAGGAATGCGGCTTCCAGGTCTTCGCAACAACCAATTGACTCTGCTGGCAAGCTGTTAAGCCAATGTCGGGCTGGTCCTTTAAGCTTGAGTGGGAGGTATTTGATGGCGTGTAGATCATCACCGCAGGCCATGTGGATGTGACGGAGATAGTCCTCAATCCAAACCGCAGGATCTGTTGTGCCATCGTATGATTCAATGTTTACGGGTTTGAAACCCTCAGGGATTTGATGATCCATCACTTCATCTGTGAAGCATAGTGGGTGTGCGGCGCCTCAGATTGGGCTATATCACGACGCAGCTCAAATGAGCTTTGTCTCATCGTGTTCGCCCGGCGGAGTTGCCATATCCGACATGACGGTTATCGTCACGTGTCGTGGGGCGCCCACGCGATCCGTAGATCGATCTTGTTTTCCTTGCCTTGTCCTCCAATATATCTCGCAGATCTGGCGCATTTGCCTGCGCCTTGGTATTTTTTGAGCGGCGCCGAGGTGCGGCTTGAGTTGAGGGCCGAGAGGCCTCTCTGTCGCGGCCATGAAGTGGCCGGTCAGCCGTATCATGCGCTGGTGATGTAGGTTTGAGTGCTTCCTCCTCTAATCGGGGTAGCAGCCTGCATTTTGGGTAGATCTTGGAGGGGCGCTCGAGTTCATACTCTTCGGCCGCAAGGACTTCAGTCCATCTGTCAGCTAGCAAGTCTTGGTCAGCTCCAAGCTGTTGCTGCTTTTTCTTGAGGCTGCTTGCCGTGGCCATAAGCCTAAGTTTAAAATGCTCTTGTTCGACGGGATCCTCGGGCACGACAAATTCGTCGTCGTCGAGGCTTGCCTCATCTTCGGAGGGAGGCATGTAATTATCGTCCTCTACCTCTCTTTCTGCCGCTCTCTCATGAGGGCTGGCTTCTCCATCCCCCTGTGCTGAATCTTGCTGGAGGATGTTGTCTTCGGCACTGTCCGGGGTGTTATTGTCTCCCGTGCCGGAATCACCGTTTTTGCTGTGGCGGGATTTAGAGCGGCGCTGCTGACGCCGACACTTAGGCTGTTTCTTGGAGGGGTCATCCTCCACTGTTCCATCACCATTCCCATCTTTTGGGATGTCCACCGTGTATATGTCGTATGACGAGGGGCCTTCCAGTGCCCTGTGGGCGCTGGTTCTTGATCGTCTCCTGCATCGTCGTCCATACCGTCGATGTCTTCGGAGTCGAAGTCGAGCATGTCGGTTAAATCATCGACAGTGGCTACGAAGTGGGTGGTGGGTGGGCTTTGAATTTCTTCGTCGTCTGGCCCCAACCTTCCCGATCATAATCCGCCAGGCTCTCCGATAAAGAGAGAGACTTTAGTGAATTCAGGATGTCGCCAAAGGGCGAAGTGCCGAAAAGATGTCCGCGGTAGTGAATTCCATGATCGGCGCCCAATAGGATTCGATTGGCGGGGGCGCGGAAGGCTCGGAGTCCGGAGAGGAGTCCGGCACCTTGGAGTCACGGGCTTCGCAAAGGACGGGGTAGGTGTACGGCTCAACCACCGTAGAGATCGCAGCCCCCGAGGCGGTGTCCAGCCACCCGTCCTCGATCGGGCCAGTCGGCTCCGAGCTAAGGGTCGGAGCGGACACTGGTGCGGCCTCCGTGACACCGCTCGCCGGCAGAGCTAGATCATGCCCTCGTGATGCGGCGGCGCGCTTTGGTCGTGGGTTTCGAACCCGTCAAGATCAAGTCTTCGCGACGTCGGTATGTAGTTCAAACTTCCAAATCTGACCTGATGGCCAGGGGCGTAGCTTTCAATCTGCTCCAGATGGCCAAGCGAATTGGCCCGTAGTGCAAAGCGGCCGAATACGAAGATCTGTCCGGGGAGAAAAGTCTCACCCTGGACCGCATCGTCGTTGAGGATCGGAGGAGCCATCGGGCCTAAGGATGACGACATACGTAGGAACTCTCAATGAAAGCACCAATGTTGGTGTCAAAACCGGCGTCTAGGCGGATGGTAACAGGAGACAAGGGACACGATGTTTTTACCCAGGTTCGGGCCCTCTCGATGGAGGTAAAACCCTACTCCTGCTTGATTAATATTGATGATATGGGTAGTACAAGAGTAGATCTTCCACGAGATCAGAGAGGCTAAACCCTAGAAGCTAGCCTATGGTATGATTGTTGTTCGTCCTACGGATTAAAACCCTCCGGTTTATATAGGCACCGAAGAGGGTTAGGGTTACATAGAGTCGGTTACAATTGTAGGAGATCTACATATCCGTATCGCCAAGCTTGCCTTCCACGCCAAGGAAAGTCCCATCCGGACACGGGACGAAGTCTTCAATCTTGTATCTTCATAGTCCAGGAGTCCGGCCAAAGGCTATAGTCCGGCCATCCGGACACCCCCTAATCTAGGACTCCCTCACCCATCATTATCAAGATTCATATTGCAAAACAAAGATTTAATAGGGGGCACATCAATAACCTTCAGATCTTCATCTTTATTTTCAAAGAGACTAGAAGAACACGCTTTTACAAAGCAATCTTTCTTAGCACGTATCCTAACGGTTCTTTCTTTGCACTCATCAATGGAAATTCTCATGGATTTGAGAGACTCATTGATATCATGCTTAGGTGGAATAGATCTAGGTTTCAAAGAATAAACATCAGGAGAAATTATATCAACGTTCCTAGCCAATTCATCAACTTTAAGCAATTTTTCTTCAAGCAAAGCATTGAAATTCTTTTGCAAATTCATAAATTCTTTAACACTAGTGTGAAATTCAGAAGACATCTTATTAAAATTTTATAAGAATTGTTGTAGGAATTACCATAATTATTAGAGGAATTACTAGGATACGGCCTAGGATTAAAGTTTCCTCTATACGTGTTGTTATCAAAATTATTCCTACCAACAAAATTCACATCCATAGATTCATTATTATTCTCAATCAAAGTAGACAAAGGCATATAATTAGGATCAGAAGAAACACTCTTAGTAGCAAATAATTTCATAAGTTCATCCATCTTTCCACTCAAAACATTAATTTCTTCTATCGCATGCACTTTTTTATTAGTAGATCTTTCAGTGTGCCATTGAGAATAATTAACCAAAATATTATCTAGGAGTTTAGTAGCTTCTCCTAAAGTGATTTCCATAAAAGTGCCTCCTGCGGCCGAATCTAAAAGATTTCTAGAAGCAAAATTCAATCCGGCATATTTTTTTGTATAATCATCCACAAATTCAAACCATGTGTAGGCCAATTACGTATCATTAATTTCATTCTCTCCCAAGCTTGTGCAACACGTTCATGATCAAGTTGCTTAAAATTCATAATATCGTTTCTAAGAGAGATGATCTTAGCGGGAGGAAAATACTTAAGAGATAAAAGCATCTTTGCACTTATTCCAAGAATCAATACTATTTTTAGGCAAAGACGAAAACCAAGTTTTAGCACGATCTCTAAGCGAAAATAGGAATAGCTTTAATTTAACAATATAATTATCCATATCTTTCTTCTTTTGCATATCAGACAAATCAACGAAGCTATTTAGATGGGTAGCGGCATCTTCACTAGGAAGGCCGACGAATTGATCTTTCATGACAAGATTCAACAAAGCAGTATTGATTTCACAAGATTCAGTATCGATAAGAGGAGCAATCAGAGTGCTAAGGAAACCATTATTGTTGGTATTGGTAAATTCACACAATTTGGTATTATCTTGAGCCATCGTGACAAGGAAGCAATCCAACACACGAGCAAAAAAGAGACGGGCAAAAAGAGGCAAACGGAAAAGAGAGGGTGAATAAAACGGCAAGGGTGAAGTGGGGGAGAAGAAAACGAGAGGCAAATGGCAAATAATGTAATGCGGGAGATAAGGGTTTGTGATGGGTACTTGGTATGTTGACTTTTGCGTAGACCTCCCCAGCAACGGCGCTAGAAATCCTTCTTGCTACCTCTTGAGCACTGCGTTGGTTTTCCCTTGAAGAGGAAAGGGTGATGCAGTAAAGCAGCGTAAGTATTTCCCTCAGTTTTTGAGAACCAATGTATCAATCCATTAGGAGGCCACGCACGAGTCCCTCGCACCTACACAAACAAATAAATCCTCGCAACCAACGCACTAAGGGGTTGTTAATCCCTTCGCAGTCACTTACGAGAGTGAGATCTGATAGATATGATAAGATAATATTTTTGGTATTTTTATGATAAAGATGCAAAGTAAAGAAAGCAAAATAAAAACGGCGCCATAAATAGCTTGTTGTCGGGAGTTTAAATATGATGGAAAATAGACCCCGGGGCCATAGGTTTCACTAGTGGCTTCTCTCGAGAGCATAAGTATTACAGTGGGTGAACAAATTACTGTTGAGCAATTGACAGAATTATGCATAGTTATGAGAATATCTAGGTATGATCATGTATATAGGCATCACGTCCAAGACAAGTAGACCGACTCCTGCCTGCATCTACTACTATTACTCCAGACATCGACCGCTATGCAGCTTGCATCTAGAGTATTAAGTTCAAAAGAACAGAGTAACGCTTTAAGTAAGATGACATGATGTAGAGGGATAAATTCATGCAATATGATATAAACCCCATCTTGTTATCCTCGATGGCAACAATACAATACGTGCCTTGCTGCCCCTACTGTAACTGGGAAAGGACACCGCAAGATTGAACCCAAAGCTACACACTTCTCCCATTGCAAGAAAGATCAATCTAGTAGGTCAAACCAAACTGATAATTCGAAGAGACTTGCAAAGATAACCAATCATACATAAAAGAATTCAGAGAAGATTCAAATATTGTTCATAGATAAACTTGATCATAAACTCACAATTCATCGGTCTCAACAAACACACCGCAAAAGAAGATTACATCAAAAGATCTCCATAAGAGAGGGGGAGTGTCGGTGTCAAAACCAGCGGATCTCAGGTAGGGGGTCCCGAACTGTGCGTCTAGGCGGATGGTAACAGGAGACAAGGGACACGATGTTTTTACCTAGGTTCGGCCCTCTCGATGGAGGTAATACCCTACTCCTGCTTGATTAATATTGATGATATGGGTAGTACAAGAGTAGATCTACCATGAGATCGAGAGGCTAAACCCTAGAAGCTAGCCTATGGTATGATTGTTGTTCGCCCTACGGACTAAAACCCTTCGGTTTATATAGACACCGAATAGGGTTAGGGTTACACAGAGTCGGTTACAATGGTAGGAGATCTACATATCCGTATCGCCAAGCTTGCCTTCCACGCCAAGGAAAGTCCCATCCGGACACGGGACGAAGTCTTCAATCTTGTATCTTCATAGTCCAGAGTCCGCCAAAGATGATAGTTCGCTATCCGGACACCCCTAGTCCAGACTCCCTCAAGAGCTCCCCTGAACCAGGCTTCAATGACGACGAGTCCGGCGCGCATATTGTCTTCGGTATTTCAAGGCGGGTTCCTCCTCCGAATACTTCATAGAAGGTTTTGAACACAAGGATAGTGTCCAGCTCTGCAAAACAAGTTCCACATACTACCGTAGAGAGAATAACCTTTGCACAGATCTGCTGACGTATTCCACGGCGTGACATCACACCACGGCCAGGCCTTTATATGAATTGTTTTTTACTGTTCCACCTTAGCGCGTTTAGCGAGGCGGTTTCCTTTGCACGTCTTATCAAAGCGGAGATCGTGCCCCCTTATTCCGGGATTCCCATCAATACGGACGTGGGTAACCCATCCGCGCCATTTATTACGTCGCTTGGGAGATAAGCGAGTTTTACTAGGCTGGCGGGGGACGCATAGCTTCGTCCTTCCATATAAGGGGATAAGGATCCACCTTTTCACCTACGCCTTCTTCCTCCTTTGCTCATCCATTTCCGCGCACTTGAGCTCCAGTGCCCAATTCCGCACACCCCACCTCCACCTTCTCCAACTATGTCCGGAGCGGGAGGCAGGTGGATGGCCTCCTCCGTCATGGAGGGGCACATCAAAAAGCTGCGGAAGGCCGGATACTTGTCCAGCGACATCGCGCACTGGCTCCCCGACGAGGGGCAGCTCATTCCAACTACTAGGCCCCATGAGAGGGTGGTGTTTCTCACTCACTTCCTCCGCTGACTAGGTTTTCCACTTCACCCATTTGTCCGGGAGCTCATGTTCTACTACGGCCTGGACTTCCATGATCTGGCCCCGACTTTCATCCTCAACATCTCGGCGTTCATCGTCGTGTGCGAGGCCTTCCTCTGCATCCAGCCCCACTTCAGCTTATGGCTGAAAATCTTCAATGTCAAGCCGAAGGTAGTGGGCGGCCGCCAAGCGGAGTGCGGAGGTGCCATGGTTGGCAAAATGGCCAAAGTCCTATGGCTCGAGGGCTCCTTTGTGGAGACCATAAAGGGGTGGCAATCGGGGTGGTTCTACATCACCGAGCCGCGCGTCTCTCAATGGGCGGCGGCCCCCGAATTCCAATCTGGCTTCCCCACGCGGCTCACATCATGGAAAGAGACGGGACTGTCGTGGGGTGATTCGGACGAGCTATTCGGACTCCAAACCTACGTCCGAAACCTGGCGGACAAGAATCTCGTGCTTGTCAACGTTATCCGTGTGATGCTCATCCGCCGGATTCTCCCATGCCAACAACGGGCCTTCAAATTGTGGGAGTTCGATCCGGCACAACACCCAACTCTGAAAAAGGCTCTTCGACACTACGCACGAAGATGCCCGGAAGGTGCTGTTCAAAGCGCCGAGGTTCTCCCGCATCCGCTACCGAAGATCGCGGATTCAGCTCGCAGCGTCAAGCCAGCGAGGTAAGTTATTTTACCCTATATGGGACTCTTTTTTCATAGTTTGACTCTATGCGGGATCTAAAACTCCCTAACCTTTGACAGGACTGGCTGAAGACGTCCGGACAGATTAACTGTCCGTCCCCTTTGCCAGAAGACCCAGCGGACGCCCGATTGACGGGGCTGCTGGCTCCGGCACCTCACGTGGAACTCGAAGGAGCTCCCGGCGCCAGGTGCTGTCGGACTCATCGCCCGACAACCCTGAGTCGGAATCCTCCTTTGAGGAAGAGGAGGAGGAAAAAGAAGCCTCTCCCCCAGCGGGGGGAGAGAAGAAAAGGAAGGCCGCCCCGACTGGGGAGGCCGGAGGGTCCAAGAAGGGAAGGACCCTTCCTCCGGACTTCTCCGTCAATGCCGACAACAACGAGGAGGAGTGGCCAACAAGGGCCAAGCCCCTGGCGAGATCGTAAGTGTCCGGATACCCATGGCTTTTTTTTCATTGCATAGTGTTCTCTAATGCCGAACAATCATGCAGCCCGCCCAAGGACGAGCTCGCCGCTTCGTCGAGCGGGTCCCTGAATTCTTCGGAAGTGGAGAGTACTTCACTTTCGGCCGCCTCCTCACCTCACGCTGCGGACGACGCCGAGGTGGGGCCCTGAGGGGGGCCTGGTCAAGAGGAGGTGGCGCAGGAGGCGCCGCAAGGCAGCCTCCCGGACTCCAGGCGCGAGGGGAGCGAGACCCTCAGGGGCTCTAAGCCCGACCCTTGTCCGGACTCCATACCGGAACCTTCAGTGGTTCCGAAGTCAGGCAAGCGGCCCCTTCATAGGAAGGGTAAGACGCCAGTGTCCTCCGTCCAACCGGAGGCACCAGATAGCTTATTGGAGGCGCTTAGCAGGGCCTCCATCGAGGAGGAGCACCGCACTGTTATGAGTGTGGTGATCCAGAAAGTTCAGTCCGCCAAGAGCGGGCTGACCGAAGCCTACAACGGCCTTCTAACAGGCTTTGAGGTAAGTTTTCAATATATGTAAGAAGATTACCGCATAGACAGTAGCCCCTGATGCTTAGTTCCGTGTTCGGAAAGAAAAGCCGGACTGAGGATCTAAAAAGATATACGCAGGAGTCTAACATAATTATGTCAATATGGGAATGCAGGCTGCCTGCTGACCTCTGCCAAGACCGATCATGGAGGTCAATGCATTGAAGGAGAGCCTCGAGCGGTCCGAGAACGAGCTCGACCAAGCCAAGAAGCAGCTCGAGGACAAGGAAGGTAAGTAATACCTTATGGAATTTAAAAAATGTGGTTGCAAAAGATAACAAGAATAACATGGGTACTGCAGGGGCCACGAGCGAGGTGGCGACCCTGAAGGAGGCGGTGTCCACGGCCGAAAACAAAGCGGCCGCGGAGCACACCGATCGAGAGAAGGGGGAGGCGCAGCTGGCGGAGGTACGGCAAGAGCTCCAGGCTCTCGTGAAAAAACACGAGGGTTTGGAGCGTGACTCGAAGACCCGAGAGTCCGAGCTTGCCTCGGCTCTTGAGAGTGCCAAAGCTGCTAAGGCCGAGGCCCAAAAAGCCCTCCAGAAGATTGAGGCAATAAAGAAGATCGCAGTGGGTAAGGCATTCTTTATGCAGAGCAAGAATGTAAAAGTCAATTATCTAGTACTTACCCGAATCCGGAGCTCTCCAGAGCTGCGTTAGATCTGCCATGAGTGTCTCCGATGCCGCCGCTTTCTACCGAGCCGAAGAAGGTTGCTCGATGGAAAAGGTGTTTTGGTCTTAATATGCTGAGGCCGAACACCCGGTGCCCTTGAGCGACCAACTGAAGCAATTGGTCGAGCTCCACAAGGTCGCCGAACAGGCCATGAAGAGCCTTATAGCTTGGCTGTGGCCAAATGAGGCCATGCCTGGGAGCTACTTCGGGCTAGTGCGGTGGCTGGTGGATGCCTGTCCATGGATCGAAGTCATCAAGCGCTCCGTCTGTATTGAAGGTGCTCAGGGCCCTTGCCCGTGCTAAGGTGCACTGGGCAAGCTGGACGCTGAGAAGCTGGTGATGACAGCCGCCACCGGGCAAAGAAGATCGCAAGCCCCGTAGTATTATGAGGGCGTCTGAAGGGTGCCCGTCTTATAGCGGTGAATGCTCCAAAGATGTAATATTTGAGTAGACTCGCATTTGTTATCCTGTCGCTGAAAACTTGTTCATATGCGCTAAGCAACGCCAGAATTTAAAATATTACCTTCAGTAGGCCGTTTATCAAATTTGAGAGATGGCAAGTCGTTGGCTTCAGCCCCCATGCCACGAGTGCTCGGGTGTTCGGGATAAACTTGAGAGCTCTTGTTCCCATTCTTGGGTCCTTCGAGGGAGGCGCTCAACGCAACGAACAAGGCAACCAGACTTATAGTGCTTGAACACTCTCACTTAGCCATAGACTTCTATAATTTTAAATTTCGGCGAAGCCCCTAGTATTCGGAAGACCGAGTTTGGGGTTCTATCCACGCCTTGGCCGGACAATGCCGACTCCTTGCTCTAAGCGTCATAAGTCTTTAGGGACCCGAAAAAACCTCTCGAACATCGACCGGCTCTCGCCCTATCGTGATGGTCAGTTTTAGCTTTCTCCACTGAGGTGCTCAACCCAGCTCAACCGGGGCACAATCGCAGTGGTTCTCCCAGCGCTACCTTAGCCGATATAACGGAACGTAAGGTACCAAAACATGGGAGCCGGGCAAACCCAACTATTGACCCAAGACATGATTCGAGCCGATGCATATAATGCTATAAGTACGGGGTGCCACACTTGTGAAAGTGTTCGGACTTATCACACCATACTTTTGGGGTACTTAAGCCCCTGGTGTATTGGCCGTACCAAAGTGTACGGGTGCAACATGTCATGAAATGAACATATATATAGATAAAGAAAGGAGTGCAATAATAGGCGAAAGCTATGTATTGTTTATTCAAAAAGGTACTGCAATGGAAGCAGAACGATACAAATAGTGCGATAAGCAAGGGATGGGACTATTTAACATGTCCCCCTCCAGGGGTAAGCTGCGGGATGGTGTGTAAAACAGGTATAATGCTCGTAGTAGAGACCACCTGGACACTCGACGCATTTTTCTGATTCCCTGGCTGTTGCATCGTGTATTCGGCACGGATGCCAGACATGGCTTCTGGAGAACAAAGTCCTGAAAGTAAAAGGAAGAAAAAAAAGGAATGACACAAACGGGAGCCCCTAGTGCGGTCTAGCCGCATTCTGGGCGTGCCGTGGTCGTGGCCCGTCCCCTATGCCCATGGTGCTTCAGAGCGCAATTACGTGCGCGTAGTACTGGCTTCGCGAGTTCGCGAGGGCTGGGGTTGGGGCTGCATTACTACGCTTGTTCGGAACGTGCTAGGCGGTCTTGCTCTATGTTACTCCGGGCGCGCTTGACAGTGTCCGATTGTTTATTGGCCGGACTAGAGAATTGCCTTAAGAGGCTGTTCTACACTTCTGCCGCAAGGGCGGCCGTATGCTCCTCCGTTCGGAGGGAGCGTTTGGTGTTTCCAGTGACCGTGATTACGCCTCGCGGGCCTGGCATCTTGAGTTTGAGGTACGCGTAGTGTGGCACCGCATTGAATTTTGCGAATGCGGTTCGTCTGGCAAAGGCGTGATAGCCGCCATGAACGGGACTATGTCGAAGATTAACTCCTCACTCCGGAAGTTATCCGGGGATCCGAAGACTACTTCAAGTGTAACGGAGAGTGTGCAGTTGGCCTCTACACCTGGAATGACGCCTTTAAAGGTCGTCTTTGTTGGTTTGATCCTTGACGGGTCAATGCCCATTTTGCACACTGTATCCTGATAAATCAGGTTCAGGTTGCTGCCGCCGTCCATCAGGACTCTGGTGAGGTGAAATCCGTCACTAATTGGGTCAAGAACCAATGCGGCAAAACCGCCGTGACGGATGCTAGTGGGATGGTCCCTTCGATCGAAGGTGATCGGGCAGGAAGACCATGGGTTGAACTTCGGGGCGACTGGCTCCATCGCCAGATATCGTCCCTTTAGTGCGCGCTTCCGCTCCCTTTTGGGTATGTGGGTTGCGTATATCATGTTCACCGTCCGCACTTGTGTGGGAAAGCCCTTCGTCCTCTATTGTTCGTGGACGGGGCTCTTCCTTGTCATCGCTATGCAGCCCCTTGTCATTGTTTTCGGTAGCTTAGCTTGCCTGCTTGCTTGAACACCCAACAATCCCTGTTGGTGTGGTTGGCTGGTTTTTCGGGGTGCCATGTATCCGCACAAGCGATCGAGTATTTGGTCCAAGTTGACGGCCGGGCCTGGTATTTCTTTTGAATGGCTTCTTCCGCTGACCGGGTTTAGAGCCTCTGAATCCGGCATTTACTGCCGTATCTTCAACATTATCACCATTAATGCGGCATTTATGCTTGTTGCGACGCGACCTGCCGTTGCTGTCCTTGGTATCCGAACTACCAGGGTGTTTGGCCAAGTTGTTGCTTCGAGCTAGCCAGCTGTCCTCTCCCGCGCAAAAGCGGGTCATGAGTGTGGTTAGGGCTGCCATGGATTTCGGCTTTTCCTGTCCTAGGTGCCGGGCTAGCCACTCGTCGCGGATGTTGTGTTTGAAGGCTGCTAGCGCCTCTGCATCCGCATCTGGTCGACGATCTGATTTTTCTTTGTTAGGAACCGCGTCCGTAATTGTCCGGCCGATTCTTACCGCTGCTGAATTATATGGCTAAGGTCATTGGCGGCTGGTAGTCGCACATATGTGCCCTGGAAGTTATCAAGGAATGCGGCTTCCAGGTCCTCCCAACAACCGATTGACTCTGCTGGCAAGCTGTTGAGCCAATGCCGAGTTGGTCCTTTAAGCTTGAGTGGGAGGTATTTGATGGCATGTAGATCATCACCGTGGGCCATGTGGATATGGAGGAGATAGTCCTCGATCCGCACCCGCAGGATCTGTGGTACCATCGTATGATTCGATGTTTACGGGTTTGAAGCCTAAGGGATTTGATGATCCATTACTTCATCCGTGAAGCATAGTGGGTGTGCGGCGCCTGCAGATTGGGCTATATCACGACGTAGCTCATGTGAGCTTTGTCTCATCGTGTTCGCCCGCCGGGTTTGTCAGTATCCGGCGTGACGGTAATCATCCCGAGTCGTTGGGCGCCCACGCAATCTGTAGATCGATCTTGTATGCTTTGCCTTATTCTCCAATATATCTCGCAAGTCCAGCGAGTTTTCCCGTGCCTTGGTACTTTTTGAGCGGCGTCGGGGCGTGGCTTGAGCGGAGGGCCGATAGGCTTCTCTTTCGCGGCCATGGGGTGGCCGGTCTGCCATGTCGTGCGCTGGTGACGTGGGTGCTTCCTCCTCTGATCGAGGCAACGGCCTGCGTTTGGGGTAGCTTTTGAGGGGCGTTCAAGTTCATACTCTTCGCTGCAAGGACTTCATCCATCCGTCGCCTAGCAGGTCTTGGTCAGCTCTAAGTCGTTGTCGCTTTTTCTTGAGGCTGCTTGCCGTGGCCATGAGCCTGCGCTTAAAACGCTCTTGTTCGACGGGGTCCTCTCGCCACGGCAATTTGTCATCGTCGAGGCTTGCCTCGCCTTCGAGGGGGCGATAATTATCGCCCTCTACCTCTCTTTCTCATGTGACCGTCAGGCGGACTTGCTTCTCCCTCCTCCTGCGCCGAGTCCTGCTGGAGGGGATTGTCTTTGGCACTGTTCGGGGTATTATTGTCTCCCGTGCCGGAATCGCTGTTTTTACAGTGGCGGGATTAAAGCGCGCCACGACGCCGGGCGCTTGGGTTGTTTCTTGAGGGGTCATCCTCCGCCGCTCCATCGCCATTCCCATCTTTTGGGATGTCCACCATGTATATGTCATATGACGAGGTGTCCTTCCAGTGCCCGTGGGCGCCGACTCTTTATCGTCTCCGGCACCGACGTCCATACCGTCGATGTCTTCGGAGTCGAAGTCGAGCATATCGGTTAAATCATCGACAGTGGCTACAAAGTGGGTGGTGGGTGGGCGTTGAATTTCTTCGTCGTCCGAATCCCAACCATCCTGACCGTAGTTCGGCCAGGGCTCTCCTAACAAAGAGAGAGACTTTAATGAGTTTAGAATATCGCCAAAGGGCGAGTGCTGAAAGATGTCCGCGGCGGTGAACTCCATAACCGGTGCCCAGTCGGATTCGACTGGCAGGGGCGCGGGAGGTTCGGAGTCCGGAAAGGAGTCCGGCACCTGGGAGTCACGAGCTTTGCAAAGGACAGGGATGGTGTTCGGCTCAATCGCCGTAGGGATTTCAGCCCCCGAGGCGGTGTCCAACCAACCATCCTCGATCAGCGAAACTGGCTCCGGATTAAGGGTCGGAGCGGGCACTGGTGCGGCCTCCGTGGCAATCTTTGCGGCGAAAGCAAGATCGCACTCCATCGAGACAAAGGCGGCACGCCGCTGTGGCTCGAATCCGTCAAGATCAAGTCTCCGTGGACATCGGGCCGTATAGTTCAAGCTTTCCAAATCTGACCTGATGGCGGGCGTAGCTTCGATCTGCTCGGATGGCCTAGCGAATTGCCCGCAGGCAAAGCCGCTGAATAGGAAGATCTGTCCGGGAGAAAAGTCTCACCGGACTGCATCGTTCTTGATGATTGAAGGAGCCATCGGGCCTATAGGTGACGACGGAGGAACTCTCAATGAAAGCACCAATGTCGGTGTCAAAACCGGGGATCTCGGGTAGGGGTCACGAACTGTGCGTCTAGGCGGATGGTAACAGGAGACAAGGGACACGATGTTTTACCCGAGTTCAGGCCCTCTCGATGGAGGTAATACCCTACTCCTGCTTGATTAATATTGATGATATGGGTAGTACAAGAGTAGATCTACCACGAGATCGTAGAGGCTAAACCCTAGAAGCTAGCCTATGGTATGATTGTTGTTAGTCCCACGGACTAAAACCCTTCGGTTTATATAGACACCGAATAGGGTTAGGGTTACACAGTAGTCGGTTACAATGGTAGGAGATCTACATATCTGTATCGCCAAGCTTGCCTTCCACGCCAAGGAAAGTCCCATCCGGACACGGGACGAAGTCTTCAATCTTGTATCTTCATAGTCCAGGAGTCCGGCCAAAGATGATAGTTCGGCTATCCGGACACCCCCTAGTCCAGGACTCCCTCAGGGAGAACATGGTATTGAGATCCAAAAAGATAGAAGAAGCCATCTAGCTAATAACTATGGACCCGAAGGTCTGAGGTAAACTACTCACACATCATCGGAGAGGCTATGGTGTTGATGTAGAAGCCCTCCGTGATCGATGCCCCCTCGGTGAAGTTCAAAAGGCCCCAAGATGGGATCTCACAAGTACAGAAGGTTGTGGCGGTGGAATTAGGTTTTTGGCTCCGTCTCTGGTAGTTTGGGGGTACGTAGGTATATATAGGAGGAAGAAGTACGTCGGTGGAGCAACATGGGCCCCACAAGGGTGGAGGGCGCGCCCAGGGGGGTTGGCGCGCCCCCCCTACCTCGTGCCTTCCTGGTTGATGTCTTGACGTAGGGTCCAAGGCCTCTGGATCACGTTCGTTCCAAAAATCACGTTCCCGAAGGTTTCATTCCGTTTGGACTCCGTGTGATATTCTTTTTCTATGAAACTCTGAAATAGGCAAAAAACAGCAATTCTGGGCTGGGCCTCCGGTTAATAGGTTAGTCCCAAAAATAATATAAAAGTCTATAATAAAGCCCAATAATGTCCAAAAAAGAATATAATATAGCATGGAACAATAAAAAATTATAGATACGTTGGAGACGTATCAGCGGCTTTCCTGGCGGCTCTCTTGGCCTTCCTGGCTCTCTTTGCAGCTTCGTGATCATATTCTGCTTTCCAAAATTTGTCATTAGCCTGTGAAAATCGGCAAAAGTATCAGTAAAGACAAAACATCATGGATGAAGGTAAAAATGCTCAATTTAGTTGCTTACTGCTGGAGTCGGGATAGCTTTGCAGAAAGGGCTTAAGCCCACCTTGCCACAGTGTTCTAGGCTTTCGTTCAAAAGCGACTTTGTCATATTATCAATGACGTCGTCAGGTAAATCGTCAGAGCTCTACCGCAAAGGATCATTCTTCTCGCCTGTATAGGTGCACATCAAACCAGGACGGCGGCTCAATGGGATGATCCGCCAGGCAAGCCAAACCCGTACCAAGTTGATACCACTTAAACCATTCCCCAAAAGAGCCTTCACTTTAACCATGGTAGGGGCGAGCTTCTGGCGTTCAGCAGCGGATAACTTGTCTGGTAGAGGATGAGTAGACTCGAGGCGCAGGGCGCGAAAGCCGTGCAGAGGGTTCTCATCGGCCAGAGAAGTGTCTTGACAATAGAACCAAGTTTGGTTCCAGTCTTTGGGATGACTTGGTGGATTTGCATAAGAGAAAATGGCGTCTCTCTGTCTTTGGATTGAGACCCAACCAAGTTCCAAGCTAGGCCCATTGGCACGTTCATTCTGGCGGTTCAAATAAAATAACTCTCTGAATAGCAGCAAGCTGGGTTCTTCTCCAACATACACCTCACAAAACACTTGAAAGTTGCAAATATTAGACACAAAGTTGGGTCTGATGTCTTGAGGATGGAGGTCAAAGAAGTGTAAGACGTCTCTAAAAAACTTTGAGCCGGGTGGGGAAAAGCCCCGGTTCATGTTGTCAGTGAAGACAATGACTTCCCCCTCTTTGGGTTGAGGCTTTTCCTCGGTTGGATCAGGGGCACGGTGGGACATGACTTCCTTCTATGGAAGATGGCCAGTCTTTACAAAATCATCAAGTGTGCTGTCTGTGACGATGGACATGACCCAATTGCATGTAGGGGGTGTTTTGGGCGGCATTATGAAAACGGAGGCCTAACAAAAGAGTGAAATTGCCTTTTCAAATTTAAGCCGGAGAAGAAAAACATTACCGTGCATATTCAAGATGGCGGCTTACAAAGGGGCCTAATGTTATATGGCTAAATTTTGTCAGGTTACATAAACCGCCAGGAGCAGTGCAAGTTGTTTAAGCCGCCATGATAAGTTGGATGATGTCTGTTGAGCATTTCAAATTAAGTCGGAAATTTGAGCCGCCATGGCGAGATGGATCTAAAAACGCAATTTTTTCCTAAGTGTTACATAAACAGATTTCACAGGCTGCAGCTATTATTTTGGATCAACGACTGGTCAGGAAAAAAATCTAGACCTAAAAACTAGTACAGATGAGTTCATGAGCTATCACAAGATTTTGCTTCCAGGAAAGGGGATCTACTGATATCAAAAGTGGAAATACAACAACTACCGCATTGGTGTAGCACCGTTTACAGATCAAGGAAGTTCGCGGTACAGCCTGGATGATGAACTACGATGAACTACGAAGAACACAAGAGAAACTTGCAAACCCTAATGCGTATCTAAGGTATGGAAAGACTAAAACTTACAGCTGCAGATCTACTTCGGAGGGTCGCCGCCGTTCTCTTGATCAATTCTTGTTGATGCAGCGGCCAAGGTTGAGGAAGACGAGGTGCTCTGCGGCGGCGGAGGAGCTCAAGCGGTAGAAGGGTTGCGAGAGGAAGAAGACGCTGGAAAGGGGAAGAATGAGGAAAGACCGGTCGTGCCTATTTATAAGGAAAGACTCTTATGTGGGCGCGAAAAACGAGGAGGCCAGAAAAAAATAGTTATCCAGCTACCAGGACGCCTCGATTCTCGGGATGGTCATTAAGATAAGGATCCATTGAGATACGTTGGATAAAGTGTGAAGTAATGGCAGATGATGTCATGGCGGGTTATCGCAAATCCAGAAGCTGATGTCATGGCGGGTTACAAATTCTCGCACAATGAAGAGCAGAATATTTTCTATAAGTGTTGAAGATTGACATGAACCAATTCAAATCAATCTGGGGTCTAATGTTGGGGATATAACTATTGGGTATGACCCGCCTAGGAGGGGTCGGGTTATACCTATGGCGAGTCGTGAAGCCCAAGATAGCTCTGGAAGATGGCGGTTCAGATAAGGGCCCAAGGCCCAAAGGCGACTTATGGCCTGTAGAGATAAACCGCCATATGTACATAACTTGTATTGTAAGGCAGGGATAGTTAGAGACCGAGCCGTACACTATTTATGAGCCGGCCGGGATTCTGTGAGCCGCGGGGCGTCAACCTCTGTATATAAAGGGACGACCCGGCGGCGGTTCAGGACAAGTAACCACAGATCAAAAGCTAGGTCAAGCGGATTCGCTCCCTAGTAATCGATACATAAGCAATACCACCTCAAACTGGATTAGGCCTTTACCTTCATCGCAAGGGGCCGAACCAGTATAAACCCTCGTGTCCTTTGTCCCGTTTTAACCCCTTTAAGCTTCCTAGTTGCGATGGCTCCACGCTTAAGTCCTTTCACTAGGACATCTGCCGTGACAATTCCACGACAGATACTTTCCTTTTTCTGGAGAGCCAAGATCAGAATTACGAGGAATTAGAACAAATGCACCTTACATTGTGGAATGTTATCAAAAAACAAATACACCTTATATAAAGGAACGGAGGGAGTATTAACAAAATATTTGTGATGTTATGGGCAAAAAGTTACAGGTTTACCATTTTATTGTGAAACAAAAGTTTGACCGTATATCCGAAAAAAGTCTTTCGCCCTGCTTTATAAATAAAGAAAACCGCCATAAGCCATAGAGTTCACACAGGATACAAACACACTCACACACATACCGACCACACACAAACACACACACTATACCACAACAAAGGTTCTGCTGAGGGCACCAGCTCAACAAGCCCAAAATAAAAAAGAAAATGCGATAAGATGATCAGACGGCATTGCCTAATCTGACTCCAGAGGTGGTGGCGGCGGGGAGACGACAGCCGATGCGCCAAGGTCCCGAGTCCTGCAGAGATAGCATCGATGGCGCCTCAGTCTTGGGGCCGGCTAAGCGGTTTCCAAAGCTGCAAGAAACCACAAAGTTTGTAGATCGCGTTAGTAGGTCGTCACAAGGGGGAGTTTCAATGACTAGCTTGTTTCGAATTGTCCAAAGCGTCCAGGCAAGAGCCCCAATCCCAAGCCACCTAATGTGGCGGGAACTAAAGGTCCTGGCATTCAACTCCTCGAAGAGGTCGGAGAAGTTGGAGTGGCACCATCCACCACCCATCATTTCCTGGAAGCAACTCTATAGGAATTGAGTCGAGGCACACGACAAGAATATATGGTCAGAGTCTTCTTTTGTGTCGCACAAGGGGCAAATACCATCACCAGGGCCACTGCGTTTGAGTACCTCCACCCCTGAAGGTACTCGACCGCAAATCCATTGCCAGAGGAATATCCTAATCTTGAGTGGGATTCTAATCGACCAAATCTGGGAGAGAGGCTTTGGGCCAAGAGAGGGAGCAATGGCATGGTAACGAGATTCGTAACCACTACTCTCAAGACGCCATGAGATCACATCTAGCTCTAAGCTCGGGGTGTGCAAAGCCACACACACTCGAGTAGTGCCTCCCACGCTTCAAGTTCGGGGGGGGGGGATGAATTCGCGCCGGAAAGCGAGGGTCCCTAAGTAAACAAGGACAAAGATATGGGGAAAGATGCATGCGGAGAAAAGCTCCGGGAAACTGGTTGCAGAGGGCTGGTGTGAATGGCACGTGTGAACTGGTGGTATGCTACGTTCTTGGAGAAACTGAGATGCAGGGGTCGAGGGGATCTATGGAGTTGCGAACCACCGGCTAGTGGAGCTGGCTGTTGTAGGCGGCAATCTGCGGGAGGAGTAACTGAGGAGACGAGACGAGATGATCCTTAAAGATGAGTCGTTTACCGAGGAGATGAGAATGGGAAGGGGCGGTGGAGTTACTTGGTGGGGATCAGGGAATTTCCTTTGTATTTCTTAGTATAGATATAGTAGTAGTAAAGAAAGATGGGCGAGTATATTCACGGGTCAGGTTTGGCTATATCCACGGGTATAGAATTATATCCATGCCCTATCCATCATTAGTCCGGTCAGGTTTGAACGCTACCTATGGGTATAAATTTGTATCCAAAATCTACAAATCCTGGTCGGGTATCTGTATCCGTGGGTAAATTTGTCCTTCTTAGAGCATCTCCAACAGCCGTGCTAAACAAGCGCCGCACCTCAAATTTGGCCAGTTTAGCACACACGCAACCCGGCAGGTGGCTCCAGCGGGCGCGCAATAACCGCGCGCGCGGTATAAGGAGTTGGGCGCGCGGTCGGATTCGCTATCTCACGTGGTGTATTTGGGGCGCCCGCTTCACGCAGCTGATCGGCGCCGCGCTGCACTCTCTCTTCTCCGCCTCACGCTCGCCCGCCCAAGGCCGGGCGAACTTCACCCCATGGACGCATGCGCCGGCACCCCGCTCACCCCATCCTATAGCCGCGACCCCTCCACCGCTGCCGCCGCCGCATACCCTAGCCCGGGTGGCATTGGCCTCGCCTCCGCAGAGCTCCTCTGACCATCGGCCTCGCGCGCGGCTTCTTCATGCCGCCGCGGATGACCTCGGCGGCGGGTGGCGTCGCGCCGGTGCCGGCCCTCCTCAAAGCTCCCCAATGCGGCGCGGCCAAAGAAGGGCAAGACATCGGCAAAGAAAAACAAGGCGGCGGACGGCTCCGGCACCTCGAAGGCGAGGAGGAAGAAGCTTGCAGGGCGTGCGACGGGTGCGGCGGCTACTGAATGAAGGAAATATGCCCTAGAGGTAATAATAAAGTTATTATTTATTTACTTATATCATGATAAATGTTTATTATTCATGCTAGAATTGTATTAACAGGAAACATAATACATGTGTGAATACATAGACAAACAGATTGTCACTAGTATGCCTCTACTTGACTAGCTCGTTGATTAAAGATGGTTATGTTTCCTAGCCATTTACATGAGTTGTCATTTGATTAACGGGATCACATCATTAGGAGAATGATGTGATTGACATGACCCATTCCGTTAGTTTAGCACACGATCATTTAGTATGTTGCTATTGCTTTCTTCATGACTTATACATGTTCCTATGACTATGAGATTATGCAACTCCCGTTTACCGGAGGAACACTTTGTGTGCTACCAAACGTCACAATGTAACTGGGTGATTATAAAGGTGCTCTACAGGTGTCTCGGAAGGTGCTTTTTGGGTTGGCGTATTTCCAGATTAGGATTTGTCACTCCGATTGTCGAAGAGGTATCTCTGGGCCCTCTCGGTAATGCACATCACTTAAGCCTTGCAAGCATTGCAACTAATGAGTTAGTTGTGGGATGATGTATTACTGATGCGAGTAAAGAGACTTGCCGGTAGAGAGATTGAACTAGGTATTGAGAAACCGACGATCGAATCTCGGGCAAGTAACATACCGATGACAAAGGGAACAATGTATGTTGTTATGCGGTCTGACCGATAAAGATCTTCGCAGAATATGTGGGAGCCAATATGAGCATCCAGGTTCCGCTATTGGTTATTGACCAGAGACGTGTCCCGGTCATGTGTACATAGTTCTCGAACCCGTAGGGTCCGCACGCTTAACGTTACGATGACAGTTATATTATGAGTTTATGTGTTTTGATGTACCGAAGGTTGTTCGAAGTCTCGGATGTGATCACAGACATGACGAGGAGTCTCGAAATGGTCGAGACATGAAGATTGATATATTGGAAGCCTATTTTTGGTTATCGGCAGTGTTCCGGGTGAAATCGGGATTTTACCGGAGTACCGGGAGGTTACCGGAACCCCGTGGGAACTTAATGGGCCTTAGTGGGCCTAGGTGGAAGAGAGGAGAGGCGGCTAGGGCTGGGCCGCGCGCCCCTCCCCCCCAGTCTGAATACGACAAGGAGAGGGGGGCTGCGCCCCCTTCCTTCTTCTCCTCCACTCCTTCCCCCTCCCAAGTCCTAATCCAACTAGGAAAAGGGGGGGGGGGGGAGTCCTACTCCCGGTGGGAGTAGGACTCCTCCCGGCGCACCTCTCCCTTGGCCGGCCGCACCCCCTCTCACACGCACTGTTGGGGAACGTAGTAATTTCAAAAAAATTCCTACGCACACGCAAGATCATGGTGATGCATAGCAACGAGAGGGGAGAGTGTTGTCCACGTACCCTCATAGACCGAAAGCGGAAGCGTTAGCACGACGCGGTTGATGTATTCAGACGTCTTCACGATCCGACCGATCAAGTACCAACGCATACGGCACCTCCGAGTTCAGCACACGTTCAGCCCGATGGCGTCCCTCAAGTCCGATCTAGCCGAGTCTTGAGGGAGAGTTTCACAAGACGACGGCGTGGTGACGATGTTGATGTTCTACCGACGCAGGGCTTCGCCTAAGCACCGCTACAGTATTATCGAGGTGGACTATGGTGGAGGGGGGCACCGCACACGGATAAAAGACCAAACAGATCAATTGTTGTGTCTTTGGGGTGCCCCCCTACCCTCGTATATAAAGGAGCAAGGGGGAGGCCTGCCGGCCCTCTATGGCGCGCCCCCAAGAGGGGAATCCTACTAGGACTCCAAGTCCTAGTAGGTTTCCACCTAAAGGGAGAGAGGGGGAAGGAAGGAGAGGGAGAGGGAGAGGGAGAGGGAAAGGGGGGCGCCGCCCCTCCTCTCCTAGTCCAATTCGGACCAGAGGGGGAGGGGCGTGTGGCCTACCCTAGGCCTCCCCTCTCTTTCTCCACTAAGGCCCATCGAGGCCCATTAGTTCCCCCGGGGTATCCGATAACCCTCCGGCACTCCGGTTTTATCCGAAACTTCTCCGGAACACTTCTGGTGTCCGAATATAGTCGTCCAATATATCAATCTTCATGTCTCGACCATTTCGAGACTCCTCGTCATATCCGTGATCACATCCGGGACTCGGAACAACCTTCAGTACATCAAAACAGATAAACTCATAATAAAACTGTCATCGTAACGTTAAGCGTGCGGACCCTACGGGTTCGAGAACTATGTAGACATGACCGAGACATGTCTCTGGTCAATAAGCAATAGCGAACTCGATGCTCGTATTGGCTCCTACATATTCTACGAAGATCTTTATCGGTCAAACTGCATAACAACATACGTTGTTCCCTTTGTCATCGGTATGTTACTTGCCCGAGATTCGATCGTCAAGATCTCAATACCTAGTTCAATCTCGCTATCGCAAGTCTCTTTACTCGCTCCGTAATACATCGTCCCGCAACTAATCGATTAGTTGCAATGCTTGCAAGGCTTAAGTGATGTGTATTACCGAGATGGCTCAGAGATACCTCTCCCATAATCGGAGTGACAAATCCTAATCTCAAATACGCCAACCCAACATGTACCTTTGGAAACACCTCGAGCACCTTTATAATCACTCGCCATGCCAGGACGTTTGGTAACATACAAAGTGTTCCTCCGGTAATCGGGAGTTGCATAATCTCATAGTCATAGGAACATGTATAAGTCATGAAGAAAGCAATAGCAACATACTAAACGATTGTGTGCTAAGCTAACGGAATGGGTCATGTCAATCACATCATTCTCCTAATGATGTGATCTCATTAATCAAATGACAACTCATGTCTATGGCTAGGAAACATAACCATCTTTGATCAACAAGCTAGTCAGGTAGAGGCATACTAGTGACACTCAGTTTGTCTATATATTCACACATGTATTATGTTTCCGGTTAATACAATTCTAGCATGAATAATAAACATTTATCATGATATAAGCAAATAAATAATAACTTTATTATTGCCCCTAGGGCATACTTCCTTCAGTCTCCCACTTGCACTAGAGTCAATAATCTAGATTACACAGTAATGATTCTAACACCCATGGAGCCTTGGTGTTGATCATGTTTTGCTCGTGGAAGAGGCTTAGTCAACAGGTCTGCAACATTCAGATCCATATGTATCTTGCAAATTTCTATATCTCCCACCTGGACTAGATCCCAGATGGAGTTGAAGCGTCTCTTGATGTGCTTGGTTCTCTTGTGAAATATGGATTCCTTCGCCAAGGCAATTGCTCCAAAGATTGTCACAAAAGATTTTCATTGGACCCGATGCACTAGGTATGACACCTAGATCGGATATGAACTCCTTCATCCAGACTCCTTCATTTGCTGCTTCCGAAGCAACTATGTACTCCGCTTCACACGTAGATCCCGCCACGACGCTTTTTTTAGAACTGCACCAACTGACAGCTCCACCGTTCAATGTAAACATGTATCCGGTTTGCGGTTTAGAATCGTTCGGATCAATGTCAAAGCTTGCATCAACGTAACCATTTATGATGAGCTCTTTGTCACCTCCATAAACGAGAAACATATCCTTAGTCCTTTTTAGATACTTCAGGATGTTTTTGACCGTTGTCCAGTGATCCACTCCTGGATTACTTTGGTACCTCCCTGCCAGATTTATAGCAAGGCACACATCAGGTCTGGTACACAACATTTCATACATGATAGAGCCTATGGCTGAAGCATAGGGAACATCTTTCATTTTTCTCTCTATCTTCTGCAGTGGTCGGGCATTGAGTCTTACTCAACTTCACACCTTGTAACACAGGCAATAACCCTTTCTTTGCTTGATCCATTTTGAACTTCTTCAAAACTTTGTCAAGGTATGTGCTTTGTGAAAGTCCAATTAAGCGTCTTGATCTATCTCTATAGATCTTAATGCCTAATATGTAAGCAGCTTCACCGAGGTCTTTCATTGAAAAACTCTTATTCAAGTATCCCTTTATGCTATCCAGAAATTCTATATCATTTACAATCAGTAATATGTCATCCACATATAATATTAGAAATGCTACAGAGCTCCCACTCACTTTCTTGTAAATACAGGCTTCTCCAAAAGTCTGTACAAAACCAAATGCTTTGATCATACTATCAAAGCGTTTATTCCAACTCCGAGAGGCCTGCACCAGTCCATAAATGGATCGCTGGAGCATGCACACTTTGTTAGCTCCCTTTGGATCGACAAAACCTTCTGGTTTCATCATATACAACTCTTCTTCCAGAAATCCATTCAGGAATGCAGTTTTGACATCCATCTGCCAAATTTCATAATCATAAATTGCGGCAATCGCTAACATGATTCGGACAGACTTAAGCATCACTACGGTTGAGAAGGTCTCATCGTAGTCAATCCCTTGAACTTGTCGAAAACCTTTCGCAACAAGTCGAGCTTTGTAGACAGTAATATTATCGTCAGCGTCAGTCTTCTTCTTGAAGATCCATTTATTCTCAATTGCTTGCCGATCATAGGGCAAGTCAACCAAAGTCCACACTTTGTTCTCATACATGGATCCCATCTCAGATTTCATGGCTTCAAGCCATTTTGCGGAATCTGGGCTCACCATCGCTTCTTCATAGTTCGTAGGTTCATCATGATCTAGTAGCATGACTTCCAGAACAGGATTACCGTACCACTCTGGTGGGGATCTTACTCTGGTTGATCTACGAGGTTCAGTAACAACTTGATCTGAAGTTTCATGATCATCATCATTAACTTCCTCACTAATTGGCGTAGGTGTCACATAAACCGGTTTCTGTGATGAACTACTTTCCAATAAGGGAGCAGGTACATTTACCTCATCAAGTTCTACTTTCCTCCCACTCACTTCTTTCGAGAGAAACTCCTTCTCTAGAAAGGATCCATTTTTAGCAACAAATGTCTTGCCTTCGGATCTGTGATAGAAGGTGTACCCAACAGTCTCCTTTGGGTATCCTATGAAGAAACATTTCTCCGATTTGGGTTCGAGCTTATCAGGTTGAAGATTTTCACATAAGCATCGCAGCCCCAAACTTTAAGAAACGACAACTTTGGTTTCTTGCCAAACCACGGTTCATAAGGCGTCGTCTCAACGGATTTCGATGGTGCCCTATTTAATGTGAATGCGGCCGTCTCTAAAGCATAACCCCAAAATGATAGTGGTAAATAAGTAAGAGACATCATAGATCGCACCATATCCAGTAAAGTACGATTACGACGTTCGGACACACCATTACGCGGTGGTGTTCCAGGTGGCGTGAGTTGCGAAACTATTCCGCATTGTTTCAAATGTAGACCAAACTCGTAACTCAAATATTCTCCTCCATGATCAGATCATAGAAACTTTATTTTCTCATTACGATGATTTTCAACTTCACTCTAAAATTCTTTGAACTTTTCAAATGTTTCAGACTTATGTTTCATCTAGTAGATATACCCATATCTGCTTAAATCATTTGTGAAGGTGAGAAAATAACGATATCCGCCACGAGCCTCAACATTCATCGGACCACATACATCTGTATGTATGATTTCCAACAAATTTGTTGCTCTCTCCATAGTATCGGAGAACGGTGTTTTAGTCATCTTGCCCATGAGGCACGGTTCGCAAGTACCAAGTGATTCATAATCAAGAGGTTCCAAAAGCCCATCAGTATGGAGTTTCTTCATGCGCTTTACAATGATATGACCTAAACGGCAGTGCCACAAATAAGTTGCACTATCATTATCAACTCTGCATCTTTTGGCTTCAACATTATGAATATGTGTATCACTACTATCGAGATTCATCAAAAATAGACCACTCTTCAAGAGTGCATGACCATAAAAGATATTACTCATATAAATAGAACAACCATTATTATTTGATTTAAATGAATAACCGTCTCGCATCAAACAAGATCCAGATATAATGTTCATGCTCAACGCTGGCACCAAATAACAATTATTTAGGTCTAAAACTAATCCCGAAGGTAGATGTAGAGGTAGCGTGCCGACCGCGATCACATCGACTTTGGAACCATTTCCCACGCGCATCGTCACCTTGTCCTTGGCCAGTGTTCGCTTAATCCGTAGTCCCCTGCTTCGAGTTGCAAATAGTAGCAATGTAACTAGTATCAAATACCCAGTGCTACTGCGAGCTCTAGTATGGTACACATCAATAACATGTATATCACATATACCTTTGTTCACCTTGCCATCCTTCTTATCCGCCAAATACTTGGGGCAGTTCCGCTTCCAGTGACTAGTCTGCGTGCAGTAGAAGCACTCAGTTTCAGGCTTAGGTCTAGACTTGGGTTTCTTCTCCTGAGCAGCAACTTGCTTGTTGTTCTTCTTGAAGTTCCCCTTCTTCTTCCCTTTGCCCTTTTTCTTGAAACTAGTGGTCTTGTTGACCATCAACACTTGATGCTCCTTCTTGATTTTGTACCTCCGCAGCCTTTAGCATTGCGAAGAGCTCGGGAATCGTCTTATCCATCCCTTGCATGTTATAGTTCATCACGAAGCTCTTGTAGCTTGGTGGCAGTGATTGGAGAATTCTGTCAATGACGCTATCATCCAAAAGATTAACTCCGAGTTGAATCAAGTGATTATTATACCCAGACATCTTGAGTATATGCTCACTGACAGAACTATTCTCCTCCATCTTGCAGCTATAGAACTTATTGGAGACTTCATATCTCTCAATCCGGGCATTTGCTTGAAATATTAACTTCAACTCCTGGAACATCTCATATGCTCCATGACGTTCAAAACATCGTTGAAGTCCCGGTTCCAAGCCGTAAAGCATGGCACACTGAACTATTGAGTAGACATCAGCTTTGCTCTGCCAGACATTCATAACATCTGGTGTTGCTCCTGCAGCAGGCCTGGCACCCAGCGGTGCTTCCAGGATGTAATTCTTCTGTGCAGCAATGAGGATAATCCTCAAGTTACGGACCTAGTCCGTGTAATTGCTACCATCATCTTTCAACTTTGCTTTCTCAAGGAACGCATTAAAATTCAACGGAACAACAAAGACAGGCCATTTATCTACAATCAAACATAGACAAGCAAGATACTATCAGGTACTAAGTTCATGATAAATTTAAGTTCAATTAATCATATTACTTAAGAACTCCCACTTAGAAAGACATCCCTCTAATCCTCTAAGTGATCACGTGACCCAAATCAACTAAACCATAACCGATCATCACGTGAAATGCAGTAGCTTTCAATGGTGAACATCACTATGTTGATCATATCTACTATATGATTCACGCTCGACCTTTTCGGTCTCGGTGTTCGGAAGGCCATATCTGCATATGTTAGGCTCGTCAAGTTTAACTCGAGTATTCTGCGTGTGCAAAACTGGCTTGCACCCGTTGTAGATGGACGTAGAGCTTATCACACCCGATCATCACGTGGTGTCTGGGCACGACGAACTTTGGCAACGGTTCATACTCAGGGAGAACACGTTTATCTTGAAATATAGTGAGAGATCATCTTATAATGCTATCGTTAGTCAAAGCAAGATAAGATGCATAAAAGATAAACCTCACATGCAATCAATATAAGTGATATGATATGGCCATCATCATCTTGTGCTTGTGATCTTCATCTCCGAAGCACCTCCCTGATCACCATCGTCACCGGCGCGACACCTTGATCTCCATCGTAGCATCGTTGTCTTCTCGCCAATCTTATGCTTCTACGACTATCGCTACTGCTTAGTGATAAAGTAAAGCATTACAGGGCGATTGCATTGAATACAATAAAGTGGCAACCATATGGCTCCTGCCAGTTGCCGATAACTTGGTTACAAAACATGATCATCTCATACAATAAAAATATAGCATCACGTCTTGACCATATCACATCACAACATGCCCTGCAAAAACAAGTTAGACGTCCTGTACTTTGTTGTTGCAAGTTTTATGTGGCTGCTACGGGCTTAGCAAGAACCGTTCTTACCTATACGCATCAAAAACCACAAAGATAGTTTGTCAAGTTGGTGCTGTTTTAACCTTTGCAAGGACCGGGCGTAACCATACTCGGTTCAACTAAAGTTGGAGAAACTGACTCCCGCCAGCTACCTGTGTGCAAAGCACGTCGGTAGAACCAGTCTCGCGTAAGCGTAAGCGTAATCTCGGTCCGGGCCGCTTCATCCAACAATACCGACGAACCAAAGTATGACATGCTGGTAAGCAGTATGACTTATATTGCTCACAACTCACTTGTGTACTACTCGTGCATATGACATCTACGCATAAAACCAGGCTCGAATGCCACTGTTGGGGAACGTAGTAATTTAAAAAAAATTCCTACGCACACGCAAGATCATGGTGATGCATAGCAACGAGAGGGGAGAGTGTTATCCATGTACCCTCGTAGACCAAAAGCGGAAGCGTTAGTACAACGCGGTTGATGTAGTCGTACGTCTTCACAATCTGACCGATCAAGTACCGAATGTACGACACCTCTGAGTTCAGCACACGTTCAGCCCGATGACGTCCCTCGAACTCCGATCCAGCCGAGTGTTGAGGGAGAGTTTTGTCAGCACGACAGCATGGTGACGATGTTGATGTTCTACCGACACAGGGCTTCGCCTAAGCACCGCTACAGTATTATCGAGGTGGACTATGGTGGAGGGGGGCATCGCACACGGCTAAGAGATCAAACAAATCAATTGTTGTGTCTTTGGGGTGCCCCCTGCCCCCGTATATAAAGGAGCAAGGGGGAGGCCGGCCGGCCCTCTATGGCGCGCCCCCAAGAGGGGAATCCTACTAGGACTCCAAGTCCTAGTAGGTTTCCACCTAAAGGGAGAGAGGGGGAAGGAAGGAGAGGGAGAGGGAGAGGGAAAGGGGGGCGCCGCCCCCCTCTGCTAGTCCAATTCGGACCAGAGGTGGAGGGGCGCGCGGCCTGCCATAGGCCAGCCCTCTCTCTCTCACCTAAGGCCCATCGTGCCCATTAGTTCCCCCGGGGTTTCCGATAACCCTCCTGCACTCCGGTTTTATCCGAAACTTCTCCGGAACACTTCCGGTGTCCGAATATAGTCGTCCAATATATCAATCTTCATGTCTCGACCATTTCGAGACTCCTCGTCATATCCGTGATCACATCCAGGAGTCTGAACAACCTTTGGTACATCAAAACATATAAACTCGTAATAAAGCTGTCATCGTAACTTTAAGCGTGCGGACCCTACGGGTTCAAGAACTATGTAGACATGACCGAGACACGTCTCTGGTAAATAACCAATAGCGGAACCTGGATGCTCATATTGGCTCCCACATGTTCTACGAAGATCTTTATCGGTCAAACCGCATAACAACATACGTTGTTCCCTTTGTCATCGGTATGTTACTTGCCCGAGATTCGATCGTCGGTATCTCAATACCTAGTTCAATCTCGTTACCGGCAAGTCTCTTTACTCGTTCCGTAATACATCGTCCTGCAACTAACTCATTAGTTGCAATGCTTGCATGGCTTAAGTGATGTGTATTACCGAGAGGGCCCAGAGATACCTCTCCGACAATCGGAGTGACAAATCCTAATCTTGAAATACGCCAACCCAGTTATGTACCTTCGGAGACACCTGTAGAGCACCTTTATAATCACCCAGTTATGTTGTGACGTTTGGTAACATACAAAGTGTTCCTCCGATAAACGGGAGTTGCATAATCTCATAGTCATAGGAACATGTATAAGTCATGAAGAAAGCAATAGCAACATACTAAACGATCGTGTGCTAAGCTAACGGAATGGGTCATGTCAATCACATCATTCTCCTAATTATGTGATCTCATTAATCAAATGACAACTCATGTCTATGGCTAGGAAACATAACCATCTTTGATCAACAAGCTAGTCAGGTAGAGGCATACTAGTGACACTCTGTTTGTCTATATATTCACACATGTATTATGTTTCCGGTTAGTACAATTCTAGCATGAATAATAAACATTTATCATGATATAAGGAAATAATAATAACTTTATTATTGCCTCTAGGGCATATTTCCTTTAGTATGCAATGCTGTGTACCAAACCTAATGTGTGCCTTGCTATAAGTCTAGCAGGGAGGTACCAAAGTAATCTAGGAGTGGATCACTGGACAGCGGTCAAGAACATCCTGAAATACCTGAAAAGGACTAAGGATATGTTTTTCGTTTATGGAGGTGACAAAGAGCTCATCGTAAATGGTTACGTTGATGCAAGCTTTGACACTGATCCAGGCGATTCTAAATCGCAAACCGGATACATGTTTACATTGAACGGTGGAGCTGTCAGTTGGTGCAGTTCTAAACAAAGCGTCGTGTCGGGATCTACGTGTGAAGCGGAGTACATAGCTACTTCGGAAGTAGCAAATGAAGGAGTCTGGATGAAGAAGTTCATATCCGATCTAGGTGTCATACCTAGTGCATCGGGTCCAATGAAATTTTTTTGTGACAATACTGGTGCAATTGCCTTTGCGAAGGAATCAAGATTTCACAAGAGAACCAAGCACATCAAGAGACGCTTCAATTCCATCCGGGATCTAGTCCAGGTGGGAGACATAGAAATTTGCAAGATACATACGGATCTGAATGTTGCAAACCCGTTGACTAAGCCTCTTCCACGAGCAAAACATGATCAACACCAAGGCTCCATGGGTGTTAGAATCATTCTTTGTGTAATCTAGATTATTGACTCTAGTGCAAGTGGGAGACTGAAGGAAATATGCCCTAGAGGCAATAATAAAGTTATTATTTATTTCCTTATATCATGATAAATGTTTATTATTCATGCTAGAATTGTATTAACAGGAAACATAATACATGTGTGAATACATAGACAAACAGATTTTCACTAGTATGCCTCTACTTGACAAGCTCGTTGATCAAAGATGGTTATGTTTCCTAGCCATAGACATGAGTTGTCATTTGATTAACGGGATCACATCATCGGAGAATGATGTGATTGACATGACCCATTCTGTTAGCTTAGCACACGATCGTTTAGTATGTTTCTATTGCTTTCTTCATGACTTATACATGTTCCTATGACTATGAGATTATGCAACTCCCATTTACAAGAGGAACACTTTGTGTGCTACCAAACGTCACAACGTAATTGGGTGATTATAAAGGTGCTCTACAGGTGTCTCCGAAGGTACTTGTTAGGTTGGCATATTTCGAGATTAGGATTTGTCACTCCGATTGTCGGAGAGGTATCTCTGGGCCCTCTCGGCAATGCACATCACTTAAGCCTTGCAAGCATTGCAACTAATGAGTTAGTTGCGGGATGATGTATTACGGTACGAGTAAAGAGACTTGCCGGTAACGAGATTGAACTAGGTATTGAGATACCGACGATCGAATCTCGGGCCAGTAACATACCGATGACAAAGGGAACAACGTATGTTGTTATGCGGTCTGACCGATAAAGATCTTTGAGGGAGTATGTGATTAGGGGGTATCCGTGCAGCCGGACTATATCCTTTGGCCGGACTTTTGGACTATGAAGATACAAGATTGAAGACTTCGTCTCGTGTCCGGATGGGACTCTCTTGGCGTGGAAGGCAAGCTTGGCGATACGGTTATGTAGATCTCCTTCTGTTGTAACCGACTCTGTGTAACCCTAGCCCCCTCCGGTGTCTATATAAACCGGAGGGTTTAGTCCGTAGGACGAGGACAATCATACCATAGGCTAGCTTCTAGGGTTTTGCCTCTATGATCTCGTGGTAGATCAACTCTTGTAATACTCATATTCATCAAGATCAATCAAGCAGGAAGTAGGGTATTACCTGCATAGAGAGGGCCCGAACCTGGGTAAACATCGTGTCCCTTGCCTCCTGTTACCATCCGCCTTAGACTCACAGTTCGGGACCCCCTACCCGAGATCCGCCGGTTTTGACACCGACATTGGTGCTTTCATTGAGATTTCCACCGTGTCATCGCTGCAAGGTTCGATGGACCCTTCGATCATCGACAAGGATGCGGTCCAGGGTGAGGTTGTCCTCCCCGGACAAATCTTCATGTTCGGTGGCTTCGCACTGCGGGCCAACTCGTTTGGCTGTCTAGAGCAGATCGAGAGCTACGCCCCTGGCCATCAGGTCAGGTTTGGAAACTTGAATTACACTGCCGATATCCGCGGAGACTTGATCTTCAACGGATTCGGGCCCATGCCAGGTGTGCCGTGCGATCAAGACGAGCACGATATAGCTCTGCCGTCGGACGGTGTTCGGGAGATCATGCCAGCAACTACTCCGGCCTCTAGTCTGGAGCAGATCGCGCCATCCGAGGATGGGAGGATAGAATCCACCACGGAGGCTGCGCCCTCAATGGCGATAGAGTCGAATACTGACCTTACCCTTCACGAGAGCCGTGTCGCCAAACTGCTGGACTCGTCCTCGGCCATGGACTCCGTACCACCCGCGCCCATACCTATCGAATCCGATTGGGCGCCGATCATCGAGTTCACCTCCGCAGATATGTTTCAGCACTTGCCCTTCGGCGACATACTGAACTCATTGAAATCTCTCTCCCTGTCCGGAGAACCTTAGCCGAACTATGTCCGGCTAGACTGGGATGCGGACGACGAAGAAATTCAATCCCCACCCACCACCCACTTAGTAGCCACTATCGACGATTTAACCGACATCCTCGACTTTGACTCCGAAGACATCGATGGTATGGACACCGATGCCGGAGGCGAACAGGAACCACTGCCTACAGGGCACTGGACCGCCACCTCATCATATGATATATACATGGTGGACACTGAAGGAAATATGCCCTAGAGGCAATAATAAAGTTATTATTTATTTCCTTATATCATGATAAATGTTTATTATTCATGCTAGAATTGTATCAACCGGAAACACGATACATGTGTGAATACATAGACAAACATATAGTCACTAGTATGCCTCTACTTGACTAGCTCATTAATCAAAGATGGTTATGTTTCCTAACCATAGACATGTGTTGTTATTTGATTAATGGGATCACATCATTAGGAGAATGATGTGATTGACATGACCCATTCCGTTAGCCTAGCACTTGATCGTTTAGTATGTTGCTATTGCTTTCTTCATGACTTATACATGTTCACCGTAACTATGAGATTATGCAACTCCGTTTACGGAGGAACACTTTAGGTGCTACCAAGCGTCCACAACGTAATCGGGTGATTATAAATGAGTACTACAGGTGTCTCCAAAGGTACATGTTGGGTTGGCGTATTTTGAGATTAGGTTTTGTCACTCCGATTGTCGGAGAGGTATCTCTGGGCCCTCTCGGTAATGCACATCACTATAAGCCTTGCAAGCAATGTAGCTAATGAGTTAGTTACGGAATGATGCATTACTTAACGAGTAAAGAGACTTGCCGGTAACGATATTGAACTAGGCATTGGATACCGACGATCAAATCTCGGGCAAGTAACATACCGATGACAAAGGGAACAACGTATGTTGTTATGCGGTTTGACCGATAAAGATCTTCGTAGAATATGTAGGAGCCAATATGGGCATCCAGGTCCCGCTATTGGTTATTGACCGAGAATAGTTCTAGGTCATGTCTACATAGTTCTCGAACCCGTAGGGTCCGCACGCTTAAGGTTTCGATGACAGTTATATTATGAGTTTATGAGTTTTGATGTACCGAAGGAGTTCGGAGTCCCGGATGAGATCGGGGACATGACGAGGAGTCCTGAAATGGTCGAGACGTAAAGATCGATATATTGGACGACTATATTCGGAGTTCGGAAAGGTTCCGAATGATTCGGGTATTTTTCGGAGTACCGGAGAGTTACGGGAATTCGCCGGGGAGAAGTATTGGGCCTTATTGGGCCTTGCGGGAAAGAGAGAGGGGCTGCCTAGGGCAGGCCGCGCGCCCCCCCAAGGCCTAGTCCGAATTGGACTAGGGGAGGCCGCACCCCTCCTTCCTTCCCTTCTCTCTTCCCTTCCTTGTCTCCTACTCCTAATACATGGAAGGACTCCTAGTTGGACTAGGAAAGGGAATCCTACTCCCGGCGGGAGTAGGACTCCCCATGGCGCGCCCTCCTAGGGCCGGCCTCCTCCTCCCTCCCTCCTTTATATCTCACGGGGCAGGGGGCACCCCATGGACACACAAGTTGATCCTTGAGATCGTTCCTTAGCCGTGTGCGGTGCCCCCCTCCACCATATTCCACCTCGGTCATATCGTAGCGGTGCTTAGGCGAAGCCCTGCGTCGGTAGAACATCAAGATCGTCACCACGCCGTCGTGCTGACGGAACTCTCTCTCCCCGGAGCTTTGCTGGATCGGAGCCCGAGGAGCGTCATCGAGCTGAACGTGTGCCAAGAACTCGGAGGCGCCGGAGTAACGGCGCTGGGATCGGTTGGATCGCGAGGAGAACGTACGACTACTTCCTCTACGTTGTGATCGCTTGCGCTTCGGTCTACGAGGGTACGTAGACAACACTCTCCCCTCTCGTTGCTATGCATCACCATGATCTTGCGTGTGCGTAGGAAAATTTTTGAAATTACTACGTTCCCCAACAGACACACCTAAAGAAGGCAATGGCGACAAGACAACGGAGGACAACCCCTCCAAGAAGCAACCCAGCGCCGACGTCAGCGGCGCCACTCTAAGTCTCGCCACAGCAAAAGCGGTGATACCGGCACAGGAGATAACAGTACTCCGGACAGTGCCGAAGATGATGACAATCCCCTCCAGAACGATCAAGAGCCGGAGGATGAACAAGCCAGCCCTCCTAAGAGAGCGGCAGAGGGAGAAACGGAGGACGACAATTATATGCCTCCCTCGGAAGACGAAGTGAGCCTCGACGACGAAGAATTTGTCGTGCCTGAGGATCCCGTCGAGCGGGAGCGCTTTAAGCACTGGCTTATTGCCACAGCAAACAGCCTGAGGAAAAAGTAGCAACAGCTTCGAGCTGATCAGGATCTGCTAGCAGATAGATGGACTGAAGTCCTTGCGGCTGAGGAGTACGAACTCGAACGCCCTTCCAGAGGTCACCCCGCGTTCGATGCGGCTGATCGGCCACCCCGTGGCCGAGATAGAGAGGTAGTACGACCTGAAAATCAGCCTGCACCCCGCTGCCATTCAAACAAACATACCAAAGCAACGGGAAACACGCGAGACCTGCAAGACATATTGGAAGACAGGGCAAAACACGCTAGAACAATCTATGGATCACGGGGCCGTGCCCCTACAAGGGACGGTGACCGCCTCGCCGGATACAGTAAAAGACATTCCGGATGGGCCGAATACAGCAGGCAGGACTCATACGAGCTGCGTCGCGACATAGCCCAAACAGAGGTGCGGCACACCCCTATGCTTCACCAACGAAGTAATGGAGCATGAATTCCCAGAAGGTTTTAAACCTGTAAATATCGAATCATATGATGGTACAACAGATCCCGCGGTATGGATCGAGGACTTCCTCCTCCACATCCACATGGTCCGTAGTGATGATCTACATGCCATCAAGTACCTCCCATTAAAACTCAAAGGACCAGCTCGGCATTGGCTGAATAGCCTGCCAGCAGACTCCGTCGGCCGCTGGGAGGATCTGGAAGACGCATTTCTCAACAATTTCCAGGGCACTTATGTGCGACGGCCAGACGCCGATGACTTGAGCCACATCATTCAGCAGCCAGGGGAATCGGCCAGGCAATTCTGGACACGGTTCCTAACAAAGAAAAACCAAATTGTCGACTGTCCGGATGCAGAAGCCTTAGCGGCATTCAAGCACAACATCCGTGACGAGTGGCTCGCCCGGCACCTCGGCCAGGAAAAGCCGAAATCAATGGCAGCCCTCACGACACTCATGACCCGCTTTTGCGCGGGAGAGGATAGCTGGCTGGCTCGTAGCAATAACATATCAAGGAACCTTGGCACTTCGGATACCAAGGACAGCAACGGCAGGTCACGTCGCAGCAAACACAAGCGCCGCAGCAACGGTGATAACGCCGAGGGCACGACAGTCAATGCCGGATTCAGAGGCTCTAAATCCGGTCAGCGGAAAAAGCCATTCAAAAGAAGTACTCCAGGCCCGTCCAGTTTGGACCGCATACTCGATCGCTCGTGTCAAATACACGGCACCCCCGATAAGCCAGCCAATCACACCAACAGAGAATGCTGGGTGTTCAAGCAGGCCGGCAAGTTAAATACCGAAGACAAGGACAAGGGGCAGCACAACGATGACGAGGAGGAGCCACGGCCGCCGAACACGGGAGGACAGAAGAGGTTCCCCCCACAAGTGAGGACAGTAAACATGATATACGCAACCCACATCCCCAAAAGTCAACGGAAGCATGCACTAAGGGACATATACACGATGGAGCCCGTCGCCCCAAAGTTCAACCCATGGTCCTCTTGTCTGATCACATTTGATCGTAGGGACCACCCTACGAGTATCCGTCATGGCGGATCTGCCGCATTGGTCCTAGACCCAATCATCGACGGATATCACCTCACTCGAGTCCTCATGGATGGCGGCAGACCTGAACCGCTTTACCGGGATACGGTCGCCAAAATGGGTATAGACCCTCGAGGATCAAACCCACCAAAACGACCTTTAAAGGCGTTATTCCAGTGCAGAGGCCCATTATGCGGGCTCAATCACACCGAAGTGGTCTTTGGACCTCCGGACAACTTTCAAGCGAGGAGTTAATCTTCGATATCGTCCCGTTCATGGCGGCTATCACGCCTTTGCTTTCGGGCTGCGCATTTGCAAGATTCAATGCAGTACCGCATTACGCATACCTCAAGCTCAAGATGCCAGGACCTAGGGGGGTCATCACAGTCAATGGAAACACAGAACGCTCGCTCCGTACGGAGGAGCACACTGCGGCCCTCGCAGCAGAAGCACAAAGCAGCCTTTTGAGGCAATCCACCAGTTCGGCGATCAAGCCCCCGGACACCGTCAAGAGCGTCCAGAATAACCTGCAACAAGATCGCTGGCACGCTCAGAGCTCGCCTAGCAATTCAGCCCCCGCCCTAGTCTTAGTACAACGACAAAGTCCGTCCCACGCGTGCATAATTACGCATTGAAAATACCATGGGTATAGGCGGGGGCACGATCACGGCGCGTCCCACAATGCGGTTTAACCGCACTAGGGGCTTACTACCTTCATCACTCTCTCTTTCAGGACTCTACTCTCTGGAAGCCTTGTCCGGCAGTACGGTAGCCGGACACATGATACAACACCCAAGGAGGCAGGAAGCTACGTCGTACAACGGAATCCCCAGATGGTCTCTGATAACGAGCTAAATACCTGTTTTAGGATACCAGTCTGCATCTTGCCCTTGGATGGGACATGTCAAATAGTCCTATTGTTTGCTTACCGCACCACTTGTATCATTATGCTTTAACGCATTTCTTAAATAAACAATGCATAGTACTAGTCTATTATTGCATCATATATTCTTTTATATATATGCTTATCTATGACAATCAGCACCCATTACACCGTGGTACGGCCAATACGCCTGTGGGCTTCCGTATACCCCATAATTCGGCATGAGAAGTCCGAACACTTTCGACGGTCGGCAACCGAACTTATAGCATTATATGCATCAGCTCCGAATCATGTCTTGGGTCAATAGTTGGGTTTGCCCGGCTCCCATGTTTTGGTACCTTACGTTCCGCTATATTGGCTAAGGTAGCACTGGGAGAACTACTGCGATTGTGCCCCGGTTCTTCCGGCCGAGCACCTCAGTAGAGAAAGCTAAAACTGACTATCATGATGAGGCGAGAGATGGTCGCCGTTCGGGAGGTCTCAAGTCCCTAAAGACTTTTTCCGCTTCGGGCGAGGAGCCGGCCTTGTCCGGCTTGGGCGTGTATAGCGCCCCAAATTCGGCTTTCCGAAGACTAAGGGCTTCGCCAAAATTTAAAATTGTAGACTTCTATGGCTAAGTGAGAGCGATAAAGCATTATACTCCGATTGCACGCTTGCTATGCTGAACACCTCCTCGAAGGACCCAAGAATGGGAAAAAGAGTGCTCAGATTTATCCCAAACACCCCAAAGCACTAGTTGCATGGGGCAAGCTTGACGACTAGCAACTCTCGTAATTTATAAACGCGGCCGCATGAAGGTAATATTTTAAATACAAAAGTGTTGCATAACGAACATGAACTAGTTTTCATAAACACAAGGATCACATGAGAAAGTTCATTCAAAGATTACATCTTTGGTACATTCGTCCGCCACAAGATGGGCACCCTTCAGGACACTTTCATAATACATTTCGGGGTGGCGATGCTCCTTGCCCTGCGGCGGCCCCTCCTTCACCAGCTTTTCGGCGTCCATCTTCGCCCAGTGCACCTTTGCACGGGCAAGAGCCCTGCGTGCACCTTCGATGCAGACGGACCGCTTGATGACTTCCAGCCGTGGGCAGGCATCTACAAGCCGCCTCACCAGGCCGAAGTAGCTGTTGGGAAGGGAATCGCCAGGCCACATCCGGACTATAAGGCCCCTCATGGCCTGTTCGGCCGCCTTGTGGAGCTCGACCAGTTGCTTCAGATGGTCGCTCAGGGGCATTGGGTGTTCGGTCCTAGTATACTGAGGCCAGAACAACTTCTCCGTCGAGCTTCCCTCCTCGGCTCAGTAGAACTCCGCGGCGTCAGACAAACTACGGGGCAGATCTGCGAACGCTCCTGGAGAGCTCCGAACTCGGGTAAGTAAAAGGAAATTTTCTTTCGCATGCCTACTTTGCATAATGAATGCCTTACCCGCCGCTATGTTTTTCACCGCCTCAACTTCCTGGAGGGCATTTTTTGCACTTTCGAGGGCCTGGGCAAGCTCGGACTCTCGCGTCCTCGAAAGCTCCAGGGACTCATGCTTCTCTACGAGCACCTGGAGCTCTTGCTGAACCTCACCTACCCGGGCTTCGTGTCTTTCTCGCTCAGTGTGCTCCTTGGCCGGTTTGTTTTCGGCCTCGGACAGCGCCTTCTTGAGGGTCGCCACTTCGGTCGTGGCCCCTGGCAAAATTCATGGTGATCCTATTATTCTGCAACCAACTCTTTCTTTTTTCATATTGACAAGGTATTGCTTACCTTTGTTCTCCTCGAGCTGCCTCTTGGCAAGGCCGAGCCCTTCCTTGGATCGCTCAAGGTCCTGCCAGTGCAGCGACCTCCATGATACGTCTTGGCGGCCAGCAACGAAGCCTGCAGATTCACATAGACATACTATAGTTAGACTCCTTCGATTATTATTCGATCCTCTATTCGGCCTTTCTTCGCGAACGCCAAACAGAGCATCAGGGGCTACTGTCTATGCGGTGATATTTTCCTATAATTTAATTACTTACCTCAAAGCCTGTTAGGAGGCTGGCGCAAGCTTCAGTTAGTCCGCTTTTGGCGGACTGAACCTTCTCCATCACCGCACTCATGATAGTGCGGTGCTCTTCGTCGATGGAAGCGCCTTGGAGCGCTTCCAGCAAGTTGTCCGGTGCCTCTGGATGGACAGAGGTCACCGGCACGGGCGGCTTGCCCCTCTTCACAGAGGGTCGCCTGACAGTGTCCGGAACCACTGAAGATTCGGCGCGGTGTTCGATCGAGGCGAACTTCGGAGCCCATGGGAGTCTTGCTCCCTTTGCTCCCAGGGTCCGGAGTGTCGCCTTGAGGCGCCTCCAGGACTACCTCCCCCCGGCTCGGTCCCCTTTGAGACAAAACCTCGGCGTTGTCCGTTGGGTGAGGGGTGGAGGCGGTCGGAAGTGAATCACTATTCATATCCGACGTGTCCAAAGAACCATCCGACGAAGATACGCCGATATGGGCTCGGGACAGACTGCATAATCATGTTCGGCGTGATGAGAAGCAGTGCGATAAAATATATCAAGAATTATTATGGTATTCGGATACTTACGACTGCGCCAGGGGCTTGTCCCTGGGCAACCACTCGTCGTCGCTGTGGGCGGCGGTCGTGGAGCAGTCCGGAAGGAGGGTCCTTCCTTTCTTGGACCCTTCGGCCTCCCCGGTTGGGGCAGCCTTCCTTTTCTTCTCTCCCCCGGCTGGGGGAGAACTTTCCTCTTCCTCCTCGTCGTCGTGGGAGGAGTGCGCCTCGGAGTGTTCGGACGATGAATCCAACACATCCTTGCGCCGGAGACCCTGTCGGGTCCCCGTGGCCTTCTTCTTGGCCGTCTTCGCTGGCACCTCGTAAGGTGCCGGAGTCCGCATCTCCGTCAGGAGAGCGCCTGCTGGATCTTCGGGCAGGGGCTGGGCGATCAATCCGCTCGGCCGTCTCCACCCGATCTGTCAAAGGCATGAGGGCTTAGATCCTGCATATGATTAAACTGAGGAAACTAAACATCTTGTGATGTGTAAAAACCTACCGGATTGGCGCGGCGTTTTGCACTGAGTCCACGGTCCTCGGTAAGGGGAGGAGGTACCTGATGACCCACAAGTATAGGGGATCTATCGTAGTCCTTTCGATAAGTAAGAGTGTCGAATCCAACGAGGAGCAGAAGGAAATGATAAGCGGTTTTCAGCAAGGTATTCTCTGCAAGTGCTGAAATAAGTGGTAACAGATAGTTTTGTGATAAGATAATTTGTAACGAGCAACAAGAAAAAAAAAGTAAATAAAGTGCAGGAAGGTGGCCCAATCCTTTTTGTAGCAAAGGACAAGCCTGGACAAACTCTTATAATAGGAAAAGCGCTCCCGAGGACACATGGGAATATCGTCAAGCTAGTTTTCATCACGTTCATATGATTCGCGTTCGGTACTTTGATAATTTGATATGTGGGTGGACAGGTGCTTGGGTGTTGTTCTTACTTGAACAACCATCCCACTTATGATTAACCTCTATTGCAAGCATCCGCAACTACAATAAAAGTATTAAGGTAAACCTAACCATAGCATGAAACATATGGATCCAAATCAGCCCCTTACGAAGCAATGCATAAACTAGGGTTTAAGCTTCTGTCATTCTAGCAACCCATCATCTACTTATTACTTCACAATGCCTTCCTCTAGGCCGAAATAATGGTGAAGTGTTATGTAGTCGACGTTCACATAACACCACTAGAGGCTAGACAACATACATCTCATCAAAACATCGAACGAATACCAAATTCACATGACTACTAATAGCAAGACTTCTCCCATGTCCTCAGGAACAAACGTAACTACTCACAAAGCATATTCATGTTCATAATCAGAGGGGTATTAATATGCATAAAGGATCTGAACATATGATCTTCCACCAAATAAACCAACTAGCATCAACTACAAGGAGTAATCAACACTACTAGCAACCTACTAGTACCAATCCCAGACATAGAGACAAGAATTGGAACAAGAGATGAACTAGGGTTTTGAGATGAGATGGTGCTGGCGAAGATGTTGATGGATATTTCCCTCTCCCGATGAGAGGAGCGTTGGTGATGATGATGACGATGATTTCCTCCTCCCGGAGGGAAGTGTCCCCGGCAGAACAGCTCATTTTTTTATTATTTATTATAAGATATTCCATGGAGTTTTAGGACTTTTGGAGTTGTGCAGAATAGGTCTCTAATATTTGCTCCTTTTCCAGCCCAGAATTCCAGCTGCCGGCATTCTCCCTCCTTATGTAAACCTTGTAAAATAAGAGAGAATATGCATAAGTATTGTGACATAACGTGTAATAACATCCCATAATGCAATAAATATTGATATAAAAGCATGATGCAAAATGGACGTATAAACTCCCCCAAGCTTAGACCTCGCTTGTCCTCAAGCGAAAACCAATAACAATAAATATGTCCCCATGTTTAGAGGTAGAGGTGTCGATAAAAATAAAATACGGACATCAAGGCATCATGATTATTCTCATAACAGCAACATGTATAGATATTGTCATAGGATTACTTATGTTCAAGTAATAATCCATTCACAATGCAGAGTACAAATCATAAAATTTATTGAGAACCAACAAACTATAATCTCAGTCATTGAAGCAATTGCAATTTATCATAACATCGGAAAGAGTCTATGTCAGAGCTTAATAGCAAGTCCACATACTCAACTATCATTTAGTCTTTCATAATTGCTAACACTCACGCGATACATGTGGTTACGGAGTATTAACCGGACACAGAGAAAGACAAGAGCTTATAGTTTCGCCTCCCAACCTTTTACCTCAAGGGTAATGTCAACAATAATAACTCATGCCACTTACATCTAATTAGATATATCAATCAGGATCTTTCCAACACACTGTGCTTGCCAAAGGATAAAATGAAAAAGGAAAGGTGAAGATCACCATGACTCTTGCATAAGGTAGAAGATAATGATAAAAGATAGGCCCTTCGCAGAGGGAAGCAAAGGTTGCCATGCGCTTTTATGGTTGGATGCACAAAATCTTAATGCGAAAGAACGTCACTTTATATTGCCCCTTGTGATATGAACCTTTATTATGAAGTCCGTCGCTTTTATTACTTCCACATCACAAGATCGTATAAAGCTTATTTCTCCCACACCAATCAATCATACATATTTAGAGCAATTTTTATTGCTTTGCACCGATGACAACTTACTTGAAGGATCTTACTCAATCCAGAGGTAGATATGGTGGACTCTCATGGCAAAACTGGTTTAAGGGTTTTGGAAGCACAAGTAGTATCTCTACTTGGTGCTGAGAATTTGGCTAGCATGAGGGGGAAAGGCAAACTCAACATGTTGGAAGATCCATGACAATATACTTTATCTCATATATAAGAAAACATAACCCATTATGTTGTCTTCCTTCTCCAACATCAACTCTTTAGCATGTCATATTTTAATGAGTGCTCACAATCATAAAAGATGTCAATAATAGTATATCTATATGTGAAACCTCTCTTTCTTTATTACTTCCTATTAATTGCAACGATGACCAAAGCTATGTGTGCCAACTCCCAACAATTTTTAATCATCATACCCTATCTATGTGAAGTCATTACTCTCAATAAGATCAATATGAAATCTTTGTTTCTTTTTATTCTTTTTCTTTATTCATTTATTCACTCAAGATCATGGCAAAAAAATCAAGCCCTTGACTCAACACTAATCGTTATTATATAGCTCACGGACTCGATTACATAGAGGGATCATAAAGCAAAACTCAAAGCTAGATCATGCCATAAACTTTATTCTACTAGATCAAGATACTACTAATAGGATTGAACTAAGAAAAACGGTAAAGATAGGAGATGTGGTTGTGATACGATACCGGGGCACCTCCCCCAAGCTTGGCAGTTGCTGATGAAGAAGGTGGAGGTGTTGGATAGTCGCACATCGAGCGTAAGAGGTCCTCCAACTTGCGAATAATGCCCTTGAGTGCAATGATATGCTCCTTCAACAAAATATTTTCACTTGTGAGATACTTGTTTTGAATACGAACTAACTCAATCATCTTGAAAGCTTTGATTTCAGTTGGGGTGAGAAAGTTGTGATCAAGTTGAAGGGTGTCTTCTGCTGCCGGAGCTTGGTCCTCCGTGGCCTTGTTGATCTCTTCATCCTTGTTGATCTCCATGGGTTCTTCCCTCTTCAGCTCTATCTTCATTAGCCAAGCATCTTTGTCACCATTGTTGGAGGAAGGGGATGACATGATGCCTGGCCTTGGCAACCCTGACAGAAAACAGCTCGAAACAAGAACAGAGGAGATTTGCGTAATACGAGAGTCAAAACCTTCGGGAGAATATATAATGAATTTTTACCGACCAAAATACGTATCATGCAAGAAAACAGAGTCCGGAAGGCACACGAGGTGCCCACAGGTAGGGGGCACGCCCAGGGGGTAGGGCGCGCCCTCCACCCTCGTGGGGCCCTTGTGTCCTTCCCGGACTGCTACTTATTTTTCTATTTTTCTAAATATTCCAAAACGGAGAAATATTGCCTTAAAAACTGTTTTGGAGTCGGTTTACTTACCCTACCACATACCTATTCCTTTTTGGGGTCTGAAACGTTCTGGAAAGTGTCCCTTATGTATTCCTTCGGGGTTACGATTTCAATAACATTGGTTTCAACATTTATAGGATTACCTGAGATATAGTGTTTGATTCTCTGACCGTTTACCACCTTCAGAATTGTGCCTTCAAAGTTGTTGATTTTTATGGCACCGGAACGATAGACCTCCTCGATAACGTAAGGACCTTCCCATTTAGAGAGAAGTTTTCCTGCAAAAAATCTTAAATGAGAGTTGTATAGAAATACATAATCACCTACATTAAACTCACACTTTTGTATCCTTTTGTCATGCCATCTTTTAACTTTTTCTTTAAACAACTTGGCATTTTCATAAGCTTGGGTTCTCCATTCATCAAGTGAGATAATATCAAATAACCTCTTCTCACCGGCAAGTTTGAAATCATAGTTGAGCTCTTTAATAGCCCAATAAGCCTTATGTTCTAGTTCAAGAGGTAAGTGACATGCTTTTCCATAGACCATTTTATAAGGAGACATACCCATAGGATTTTTATATGCAGTTCTATAGGCCCATAATGCATCATCAAGTTTCTTGGACCAATTCTTTCTAGACCTATTCATAGTCTTTTGCAAAATTAATTTGAGTTCTCTATTACTCAATTCTACTTGACCACTAGACTACGGGTGATATGGAGATGCAATTCTATGATTAGCATCATATTTAGCAAGCATTTTTCGGAAAGCACCATGAATAAAATGTGAACCACCATCAGTCATTAAATATCTAGGGACTCCAAACCTAGGAAAAATAACTTCTTTAAGCATTTTAATAGGGGCCATTTGCATTTCTGTCCCTAACTCGAACCACCTAATCAGATATACCCCTAATTCGAAAGCCTGCTCAAAAATGCCCCTCCGCCGTTATGTGCCCTTATAGAAATGCCCTTCCGCTCCGTTACCGTCCGGTCAAAGGCCTTTGACCGTCAAAGGGACGTTTTCTGGACATTTCTACCCCTCCCTCCATGTGTCACTTACGCGTGGGACCCACTCAAAGAAAAATAAAAAGAAAAACACTTTCTCTCACCCCCTCTCTCTCTCACTTACATATGGAAAAGGAAAAAGAAAAACCTCTCTCCCACATCTCTCTCTAACTTACATGTGGGGCCTAGCAAAAAATAAACAAAAGAAAAAAGCTATCGCTCTGTCTCCCGATCTCGCGATCTCTCTCATCTCCGGTGAACTACATCCGACAGTCGGCGGACCGGTCCTCGCGCCGCCACTGGAGCTGGCTCGCCATGCTCCTCCACCAGCTCACTGCGCCCGGTCGGCAGCTCGCCGCGCTCCGCTGCTGCCCTCTCCCTCGTCTCCGGCGAACTACATCTGACGGCCGGCGGATTGGTCCTCGCATCGCCACTGGAGCTGGCTCGCCGCGCTCCTCCACCAGCTCACCGCGCTCGGTCACCAACTCACCGCGCCCGGTACGATTAATTGGATTGAACCGCCCAATAATGACGGATCCTTCCTCGTCTTCCCCAGCTCCGGTGTCACGCCGCCGCCGCTCGATCTCCTCCACCAGTGAGCATTGCAGCCTTACCTTGGGTTCTTGAGTTTTGAAATCTCCTCCTGAACATCCTCCGCCTGCTCCCGATTATCCTCTCTCCCCTAACAGCTCTGCCGGCGAGCACCTCCCGTCGCCACCGCTCAAGCTCGCAACTTCCCATCCTCCCCGGCACCCCACATTCGCTGGCCACCTTAGGCCACTGAAGCTTCTCTCCCGCACCCTCACAAGCCCGATCTTGAAGCCAATCGACTGCTCCGGCGGCCTCCCGTACATCACCGTCGTGTCTTCGTGCGCCGGCGTGTTTTTAGTTAGCCTAATCCCAGATTATCCTAAACTACTATTAGTTCTAGTTACACCCATTTCACAAAAGCTGACTAGTGGGTCCAACCCTCAAATAAAACAGTAAATAACGTTTCAGAAATAATAGAACAATGGCTGACCCATATCAAGTTTTATTTTTCATTTTATTAGTTGGGCCCATATGTAAGTGAGAGAGAGGGGGGGTGAGAGAAAGTGTTTTTATTTTTATTTTTTCCTAAGTGTGTCCCACATGTAAGTGACACATGGAGGCAGGGGCAAAATGTCCAAGAAACGTCTCGTAGACAGTCAAAGGCCGTTGACCTAACGGAAACGGCACGGAAGGGCATTTCTATAAGGACACCTAACGGCGGAGGGGCATTTTTGAGCAGGCTTTTGAATTAGGGGCAAATGTGAGTAGTGGGTTCGAGTTAAGGACACAGATGTAAAAGACCCTTTTAATAGAGGTGTTATGATCAGCACTACTAGTTGGAATAGCTTCTACCCACTGAGTAATGTAATCAACAGCAACTAAAATATGTGTATATCCATTAGAGGCAGGAAAAGGTCCCATATAATCAAAGGCCCAAACATCAAATGGTTCAATAACAAGTGAATAATTCATAGGCATTTCTTGACGTCTACTAATATTACCAATTCTTTGACATTCATCACAAGATAAGACAAACTTACGGGCATCCTTGAAGAGAGTAGGCCAATAAAAACCGGATTTCAATACCTTATGTGCAGTTCTATCTCCAGCGTGGTGTCCTCCATAAGCTTCGGAATGATACTTGCGTAGGATCTGTTCTTGTTCATGCTCGGGTACACAATGTCTAATAACACCATCTACTCCTTCTTTATAAAGATGTGGGTCATCCCAAAAGTAATGTCTCAAATCATAGAAAAACTTTTTCTTTTGCTGGTATGTGAAACTAGGTGGTATAAATTTAGCAACAATGTAATTAGCATAATCAGCATACCATGGAGTACTACGAGAAGTACTTATGAAATTTAATTGCTCATCAGGAAAGCTATCATCAATAGGTAGTGGGTCATCAAGAACATTTTCTAACCTAGACAAGTTGTCTGCAACGGGGTTCTCAGCTCCCTTTCTATCAACAATATGCAAATCAAATTCTTGTAGAAAGAGAACCCATCTAATAACTCTAGGTTTAGCATCTTTCTTTTCCATCAAATATTTAATAGCAGCGTGATCAGTGTGAATAGTTACTTTAAAATCAACAATATAAGGTCTAAACTTATCACATGCAAATACAACTGCTAAGAATTCCTTTTCAGTAGCAGCATAGTTTCTTTGAGCATTTTCTAGAGTCTTACTAGCATAATGGATAACATTTAATTTCTTATCAACTCTTTGCCCTAGAACAACACGTACAACATAATCACTAGCATCAAACATAATTTCGAAGGGTAAATTCCAATCAGGTGGTTGAACAATAGGTGCAGAAACCAATGCTTTCTTAAGTATTTCAAATGCTTCTACACAATCATCATCAAAGAATGGTATATATTTTTGTAATAAATTAGTCAGAGGCCGAGAAAGTTTTGAGAAGTCCTTAATGAACCTCCTATAAAATACGACGTGACCAAGGAAACTTCTTATACCTTTGATGTCCTTGGGACATGGCATCTTTTCAATAGCATCAACCTTGGCTTTATCAACTTCAATACCTCTTTCAGAAACTTTATGCCCCAAGACAATACCTTCATTAACCATAAAGTGGCACTTTTCCCAATTCAAGACGAGATTAGTTTCTTCACATCTCTGCAAAACTCGATCTAGATTGCTTAAACAATCGTCAAAAGAGGATCCATAGAAGGAAAAGTCGTCCATGAAAACCTCACAAATCTTTTCACAAAAATCAGAGAATATAGCCATCATGCATCTTTGAAAGGTAGCAGGTGCATTACATAAACCAAAAGGCATACGTCTATAAGCAAAAGTACCAAATGGGCATGTAAAAGTAGTCTTTTATTGATCCTTAGCCGATACAGGTATTTGAGAGAAACCAGAATAACCATCTATAAAGCAATATGTGTATGTTTGCATAATCTTTCTAGCATTTGATCGAAAAAAGGTAAGGGGTAATGATCTTTCTTAGTAGCTTTATTTAACTTGCAGAAATCAATTACCATCCTATAACTTGTAATAATTCTTTGCGGGATCAATTCATCTTTATCATTAGGAACAACAGTAACACCTCCTTTCTTAGGGACACAATGAACAGGGCTTACCCACTGACTATCAGTAACGGGATAAATTATACCTGCCTCAAGAAGCTTTACTATTTCTTTCCTTACCACTTCTTTCATCTTAGGATTAAGCCTTCGTTGATGATCACGGACTGGTTTGGCATCTTCTTCCAAATTTATTTTATGCTGACATAAAGTGGGACTAATGCCCTTAAGATCACCAAGAGTATATCCAATAGCAGCACGGTGCTTCTTCAGAGTTTTCAATAATCTCTCTTCTTCATGCTCTGAAAGGTTAGCACTAATAATAACAGGATATATTTTCTTTTCATCAAGATAAGCATATTTAATATTATTAGGCAGCTGTTTAAGCTCAAACACGGGATCACACTTGGGTGGAGGAGGATCCCCTAGGATTTCAACAGGCAAATTATGTTTCAGAATAGGTTCCTGTTTAAAGAATACTTCATCTATTTCCCTTCTTTCATTCATAAACATATCATTTTCATGGTCTAGCAAATAATGTTCTAGAGGATCACTAGGAGGTACGGCAATAGAAGCAAGACCAATGATTTCATCCTTTCTAGGTAATTCTTCTTCACGGTGTTGTTTACTAAACTTAGAGAAATTAAACTCATGAATCATATTATCCAAGCCAACAGTAACAACATTCTTTTCACAGTCTATCTTAGCATTAACAGTATTCAAGAAGGGTCTACCAAATATAATGGGACAAAAGCTATCTTGTGGGGAACATAGAACAAGAAAATCAGTAGGATATTTAATTTTCCCACACAAGACTTCAACATCTCTAACAATTCCCACTGCTGATATAGTATCTCTATTGGCAAGTTTAATTGTGACATCAATATCTTCTAACTCAATAGGTGCAATTTCATGCTTATTTTCTTTATATAAATCATAGGGTATAACACTAGCACTAGCACCCATATCACACAAGCCATGATAACAATGATCTCCTATTTTAACAGAAATAACAGGCATGCCTACCACAGGTCTATGTTTATCTTTAGCGCCAGGTTTAGCAATTCTAGCAGATTCACCATAGAATTGAATAACATGCCCATCAATATTATCAGACAAGAGATCTTTAACAATAGCAATATTAGGTTCTACTTTGACTTGCTCATGAGGTGTATAAGTTCTAATATTGCTTTTACGAACCACAGTTGAAGCTTTAGCATGATCCTTTATTCTAACAGGGAAAGGTGGTTTCTCAACATAAGAGGTAGGAGCAACAGGATCATTATAAGTGGCAGTCTTTTCTTCAACTTTAATAGGTGCAACTACTTTTACTTCTATGGGAGGATGATATTTAAACCACTTCTCCTTGGGGAGATCAACATAAGTAGCAAAAGATTCACAGAAAGAAGCTACTACAGAGTCAAGTCCATATTTAGTGCTAAACTTACGGAAAATATCGGTATCCATAAAAGATTTAACACAATAAAACTTAGGTGTCATACCTGACTCCTTACCTTCGTCGAGGTCCCAATCTTCAGAGTTGCGTTTAATTCTATCCAATAAATTCCATCTGAATTCAATAGTCTTCATCATAAAAGAGCCAGCACAAGAAGTATCGAGCATGGTTTGATTATTATGAGAAAGCCGAGCATAAAAACTTTGAATAATTATTTCTCTCGAGAGCTCATGATTGGGGTGAATATAACATTGATTTAAGCCTCCCCAAGCTTGAGCGATGCTTTCTCCTTCGCGAGGCCAAAAAGTATATATATAATTGCGATCACGATGAACAAGATGCATAGGATAAAATTTCTGATGAAATTCCAATTTCAATCGTCTGTAGTTCCATGGTCTCGTATCATCACATAGCCAATACCATGTCAATGCATCTCCCTTCAAACATAAAGGGAAGACCTTCTTCTTGACAGCATCATCGGGTATACCTGCAAGCTTAAATAATCCACAAACCTCATCTACATATATTAAGTGTTCATAAGGATGCTTGGTTCCATCTCCTGCAAAAGTATTAGCTAGCAGTTTTTCCATCGTACCCGAAGGAAATTCAAAGGGAATATTTTCATATTCATTTTCAGTAGGTTCATTAGGTTGAGGAGCAACTCTTTGCTCTACTGGTCGGGGTGAAGATACCCGAACAAGCCCCTCGGAAGGATTACTTTCCATAGTAACAAGTGACAAGAAATTTCAGCACACTATATAAAATTTTCCTTACCAAATTCCACCTACCAAAGGCGCTTCACTCCCGAACAGCGCGCCAGAAAAGAGTCTTGATGACCCACAAGTATAGGGGATCTATTGTAGTCCTTTCGATAAGTAAGAGTGTCGAACCCAACGAGGAGCAGAAGGAAATGATAAGCGGTTTTCAGCATTCTCTGCAAGTACTGAAATAAGTGGTAACAGATAGTTTTGTGATAAGATAATTTGTAACGAGAAACAAGTAACAAAAGTAAATAAAGTGCAGCAAGGTGGCCCAATCCTTTTTGTAGCAAAGGACGAGCCTGGACAAACTCTTATAATAGGAAAAGCGCTCCCGAGGACACATGGGAATATCGTCAAGCTAGTTTTCATCACGTTCATATGATTCGCGTTCGGTACTTTGATAATTTGATATGTGGGTGGACGGTGCTTGGGTGCTGTTCTTACTTGAACAAACATCCCACTTATGATTAACCTCTATTGCAAGCATCCGCAACTACAACAAAAGTATTAACGTAAACCTAACCATAGCATGAAACATATGGATCCAAATCAGCCTCTTACGAAGCAACGCATAAACTAGGGTTTAAGCGTCTGTCACTCTAGCAACCCATCATCTACTTATTACTTCCCAATGCCTTCCTCTAGGCCCAAATAATGGTGAAGTGTTATGTAGTCGACGTTCACATAACACCACTAGAGGCTAGACAACATACATTTCATCAAAACATCGAATGAATACCAAATTCACATGACTACTAATAGCAAGACTTCTCCCATGTCCTCAGGAACAAACGTAACTACTCACAAAGCATATTCATGTTCATAATCAAAGGGGTATTAATATGCATAAAGGATCTGAACATATGATCTTCCACCAAATAAACCAACTAGCATCAACTACAAGGAGTAATCTACACTACTATCAACCTACTAGTACCAATCCCGGACTTAGAGACAAGAATTGGATACAAGAGATGAACTAGGGTTTTGAGATGAGATGGTGCTGGTGAAGATGTTGATGGAGATTGCCCTCTCCCGGTGAGAGGAGCGTTGGTGATGATGATGACGATGATTTCCCCCTCCAGAGGGGAGTGTCCCCGGCAGAACAGCTCTGCTGGAGCCCTAGATTGATTGCGCCAAGGTTCCGCCTCGTGGCGGTGGAGTTTCGTCCCGAAAGGTTGCTTCTCATTTTTTTTCTCGACGAAAGACCTCATATAGCAGAAGAGGGGCATCGGAGGGCCACCAGGGGGCCCACGAGGTAGGGGGGCACGCCCTAGGAGGGGGCGCGGCCCCCACCCTCGGGGATAGGGTGTGGGCCCTCTGGCCTTCATCTTTAGCGAGAATTTTTTATTATTTACTATAAGATATTCCGTGGAGTTTCGGGACTTTTGGAGTTGTGCGTAATAGGTCTCTAATATTTGCTCCTTTTCCAAAATTCTGCATTCCAGCTACCGGCATTCTCCCTCCTTATGTAAACCTTGTAAAATAAGAGAGAATAGGCATAATTATTGTGACATAACGTGTAATAACAGCCCATAATGCAATAAATATTGATATAAAAGCATGATGCAAAATGGACGTATCAGTACCTTGGCGCCTTTAAACAGCACCTTCCAGACGTCCTTGTGCGTCGTGTCGAAAAGCTCCTGCAGCGTCTGGTGCTCGGCCGGGTCGAACTCCCACAAATTGAATACCCGTTGTTGACACGGTAGGATCCAGTGGACAAGCATGACCTGGACCATGTTGACAAGCTTGATTTTCCTGTTCATCATGTTCCTGATGCAGGTTTGGAGTCCGGTCAGCTCTACCGGGTTACCCCAGGCAGGCCCTTCTCTTTCATGGAGGTGAGCCGTGTGGGGATTCCGGATCGGAACTCGGGGGCCGCCACCCAGTTGGTTTCGCGCGGCTCGGCGATGTAGAACCACCCCGATTGCCACCCTTTTATGGTCTCCACATAGGAGCCCTCGAGCCATGTGACATTGGGCATTTTGCCCACCATGGCGCCGCCGCATTCCTCTTGCTGGCCGCCTACAACCTTCGGCTTGACATTGAAGGTCTTCAGCCACAGGCCGAAGTGGGGTTGGATGCGGAGGAAGGCCTCGCACATGACGATAAACGCCGAGATGTTGAGGATGAAGTTCGGGGCCAGGTCATGGAAGTCCAGCCCGTAGTAAAACATGAGGCCGCGTATGAATCGGTGGAGAGGAAATCCCAGTCCACGGATGAAGTGGGTGAGGAAGACTACCCTCTCGTAAAGTTCCGGGGTAGGGACGATTTGCCCCGCGTCGGGCAGCCGGTGTGCGTTGTCCGCGGCCAAGTATCTGGCTCCCCGCAGCTTCTTGATGTCCTCCTCCGTGACGGAGGATTTCATCCACTTGCCTCCCGCTCCAGACATGATTGAAGCGGTTTGAGGAGAAAAGGTGCAAGCTTGGGCGTTGGAGCTCGAGTGCGCAAGAATGGATATGCGAGAGGGAAGAAGGCGTGGTGAAAAAGGTGAAGTCCTTTTCCCTTTATAAAGGCGGACGAAACTATGCGCCCCCACTTGCCTAGTAAAACTCGCTTGATCCCCAAGCGCCGTAATTGATGGCGCGGTTGGGTTACCCACGTCCGTATTGATGAGAATCCCGTGATAAGGGGACATGATCTCTGCTTCGACAAGACGTGCCTAGGAAACTGCCGCGATATGTGCGGTGGCTGGTTGTGAAAAACGGTTCGAATAATGACCGGGCCGTGGTGCGATGTCATGCTATAATACGTCGGCAGATTAGATTTGTGGGAATATTATTCTCTCTACGATGGTATGTGGAACTTGTTTTGCAGAGCCAGACACTATCCTTGTGTTCAAGATCTTCTATGGAGTATTCGAAGGAGGAACCCGCCTTGCAATGCCGAAAACAATCTGCGCGCCGGACTCATCGTCATTGAAGCCTGGTTCAGGGGCTACTGAGGGAGTCCTGGATTAGGGGGTATCCGGACAGCCGGACTATATCCTTTGGCCGGACTGTTGGACTATGAAGATACAAGAATGAAGACTTCGTCTCGTGTCCGGATGGGACTTCCTTGGCGTGGAAGGCAAGCTTGGCGATACAGTTATGTAGATCTCCTTCTATTGTAACCGACTCTGTGTAACCCTAGCCCCCTCCGGTGTCTATATAAACCGGAGGGTTTAGTCCGTAGGACGAGGACAATCATACCATAGGCTAGCCTCTAGGGTTTAGCCTCTACGATCTCGTGGTAGATCAACTCTTGTAATACTCATATTCATCAAGATCAATCAAGCAGGAAGTAGGGCATTACCTCCATAGAGAGGGCCCGAACCTGGGTAAACATCGTGTCCCTTGCCTCCTGTTACCATCCGCCTTAGACGCACAGTTTGGGACCCCCTACCCGAGATCCGCCGGTTTTGACACCGTCAATCTTCATAGAATATGTGGGAGCCAATGTGAGCATCTAGGTTCCGCTATTGTTATTGACCGGAGACGTGTCTCGGTCATGTCTACATAGTTCTCAAACCCGTAGGGTCCGCACGCTTAACGCTACGATGACAGTTATATTATGAGTTTATATGTTTTGATGTACCAAAGGTTGTTCGGAGTCTCGGATGTGATCACGGACATGACGAGGAGTCTCGAAATGGTCAAGACATGAAGATTGATGTATTGGAAGCCTATGTTTGGATATTGGAAGTGTTCCGGGTGAAATTGGGATTTTACCGGAGTACCGCACTACAAAAAAAAGACACATCCGTGACATTTTGGGCCGAATGAAAAAAAATTCTGTCATACATATGACACTTCTATGACGATAATTGTGACAAAACCCGGTATCATCATAGATGTGGTGGGCTCCTACTTCTATGACAGAAAATGGGATTTTCGTCCTAGGCGGGTCGGAGACGCAGCTGCATGACATTCTTTGGGGAGTTGCCGGTTACGGTGGGAGGTCGGGGGGCCGAGCGATGCGCGTTTCTCTCATACACGTACGCGCGTGTGTGCGAGGCGTTTGCTAATCAACCCGAAGCGAGGCGTTGGGCTCTAATCGAACCCGGCGACAGACGGCAGGCTACGCTATCGAACCCGAGCGATCGATCGATGGCTGTTAACTGAACCCGATCGAGTGATTCCTTCGATACTGCTGCTAACTGAAGCCGATCGATGCTGCCTCTGGGATGAACAGTGAGTGTCGGTGTCAAAACCGGCGGATCTCGGGTAGGGGGTCCCGAACTGTGCGTCTAGGCGGATGGTAATAGGAGACAAGGGACAGGATGTTTTTACCCAGGTTCGGGCCCTCTCGATGGAGGTAATACCCTACTCCTGCTTGATTAATATTGATGATATGGGTAGTACAAGAGTAGATCTACCATGAGATCAAGGAGGCTAAACCCTAGAAGCTAGCCTATGGTATGATTGTTGTTCCTCCTACGGACTAAAACCCTTCGGTTTATATAGACACCGGATAGGTTAGGGTTACACAGAGTCGGTTACAATGGTAGGAGATCTACATATCCAGACGCCAAGCTTGCCTTCCACGCCAAGGAAAGTCCCATCCGGACACGGACGAAGTCTTCAATCTTGTATCTTCATAATCTCGGAGTCCGCTATGATGATAGTTCGCTATCCGGACACCCCTAGTCCAGACTCCTCAAGAGCCCTGAACCAGGCTTCAATGACGACGAGTCCGGCGCATTGATTGTCTTCGGCATTGCGAGGCGGGTTCCTCCTCCAAATACTTCATAGAAGGTTTTGAACACAAGGATAGTGTCCGGCCCTGCAAAAAAAGTTCCACATACTACCGTAGAGAGAATAACTTTTGCACAGATCTGCTGACGTATTACGCGGCGTGACATCACACCACGGCCAGGCCTTTATATGAATCGTTTTTTACTGTTCCACCTCAGCACATTTAGCGAGGCGGTTTCCCTAGCACATCTTATCAAAGCATAGATCGTGCCCCCTTATTGCGGGATTCTCATCAATACGGACATGGGTAACCCATCCGAGCCATTGATTACGGCGCTTGGGAGATAAACGAGTTTTACCAGGCTGGTGGGGGACGCATAGCTTCGTCCGTCCATATAAGGGGATAAGGATCCACCTTTTCACCTACGCCTTCTTCCTCCTTTACTCATCCATTTTCGCGCACTCGAGCTCCAGCGCCCAAGTCCGCACACCCCACCTCGACCTTCTCCAACTATGTCCGGAGCGGGAGGCAGATGGATGGCCTCCTCCGTCACGGAGGGGCACATCACAAGACTACGGGAGGCCGGATACTTGTCCGGCGACATCGCGCACCGGCTACCCCGACGCTGGGCAGCTCATTCCAACCCCTGTGCCCAATGAGAGGGTGGTGTTTCTCCCCACTTCCTCCGCATGGACTAGGTTTTCCACTTCACCCATTTGTCCGGGGGCTCATGTTCTACTACGGCCTGGACTTCCATGATCTGGCCCCTAATTTCATCCTCAACATCTCGGCGTTCATCGTCGTGTGTGAGGCCTTCCTCTGCATCCAGCCTCACTTCGGCTTGTGGCTGAAGATCTTCAACGTCCGGCCGAAGGTAGTGGGCGGCCGTCAAGCGGAGTGCGGAGGCGCCATGGTTGGCAAGATGGCCAAAGTCCTATGGCTCGAGGGCTCCTTCGTGGAGACGATAAAGGGGTGGCAGTCGGGGTGGTTCTATATCACCGAGCTGCGCGACCCCAAATGGACGGCGGCCCCCGAATTCAGATCTGGCTTCCCCACATGGCTCTCATCATGGAAAGAGACGGGCCTGACGTGGGGGAATTCAGACGAGACATCCGGACTCCAAACATGCGTCCGAAACCTGGTGGACAAGAATCTCAGGCTTGTCAACGTAATCCAGGTGATGCTCATCCGCCGGATTCTCCCATGCCAACAACGGGCCTTCAAATTGTGGGAGTTCGACCGCACAGCACTCGACTCTAATAAGGCTCTTCGACACTACGCATTTAAGATGCCCGGAAGGTGCTGTTCAAGGGCGCCGAGGTTTTCATCCGCGATCAAGATCGCGGATACAGCTCGCAACGCCAAGCCGGGCGAGGTAAGTTATTTTACCCTTTACGGGACTCTTTTTCATAGATTGACTCTATGTGGGATCTAAAACTCCCTAATCTTTGACAGACTGGTTGAAGACGCCCGACAGATTAACCGTCTCCTTTGCCGGAAGACCCAGCGGACGCCTCGATTGACGGATGCTGGCTCCGGTACCCCATGTGGTGCCGGAGAAGAAGGCCAAGAAGGAGGCCACGGGAACTCAAAGGAGCTCCCGACGCCAGGTGCTGTCAGATTCTGAAGCAGAATCTTCTCCTGAGGACGAGGAGGAGGAAAGAGAAGCCTCTCCCCCAGCGGGGGAGGAGAGGAAAAGGAAGGCCGCCCCAACTGGGGATGCCGGAGGGTCCAAGAAGGGAAGAACCCTTCCTTCGGACTTCTCCACCAACGTTGACAACGACGAGGAGGATTGGCCAACAAGGGCCAAGCCCCTGGCGAGATCGTAAGTGTCCGGATACCCATGGCTTTTTTTATTATTGCATAGTGTTCTCTAATGTCGAACAATCATGCAGCCCGCCCAAGGGCGAGTTCGCCGCTTCATCGAGCGGGTCCCTGGGTTCGTCGAAAATGGAGAGTACCTCGCTTCCGGCCGCCTCCTCGCCTCACGCCAAGACGACGCCGAGGTGGTGCCCCAAGGGGGGCCTGGTCAAGGCGAGGTAGCGCAGGAGGCGCCACAAGGCAACCTCCCGGACTCCAGGCGCGCGGGGGGAAAGACCCCCAGGGGCTCTAAGCCCGACCCTTGTCCGGACTCCATGCCGGAACCTTCAGCAGTTCCGGAGTCCGGCAAGCGGTCCCTTCGTAAGAAGGGTAAGACACCGGTGTCCTCCGTCCAACCGGAGGCACCGGATAGCATCGGAGGCGCTTAACAGCCTCCATCAGGAGGAGCACCGCATCTGTTATGAGTGCGGTGATCCGGACAGTTCGATCCGCCAAGAGCGGGCTGACCGAAGCCTGTACCAGCCTTCTAACAAGGCTTTGAGGTAAGTTTAGAATATGTAAAAATATTACCGCAGACAAGAGCCCTCGATGCTTAGTTCGTGTTCGGAAAGAAAAGCCGGACTAAGGATCTAAAAAGATATACGCAGGAGTCTAACATAAGTATGTCAATATGGGAATGCAGTTGCCGCCGACCTCTGCCAGATCGACCGCAGAGGTCAATGCTTTGAAGCAGAGCCTCGAGCGGTCCGAGAACGAGCTCGGCCAAGCCAAGAAGCAGCTCGAGGACAAGGAAGGTAAGTAGCACCTTATTAAAGAAATACCTTATAGAAAGGTTTTGGTTGCAAAAAATAACAGGAATAACATGGGTACTGCAGGGGCCATGAACGAGGTGGCGACCCTGAAGGAAGCAGTGTCCGTGGCCGAAAACAAAGCGGCTGCGGAACGCACCGAGCGAGAGAAGGGGGAGGCGCAGCTGGCGGAGGTTCGGCAAGAGCTCCAGGCTCTCATGGAAAAAGACGAGGGTTTGGAGCATGACCCGAAGACCCGAGAGTCCGAGCTTGCCTCGGCTCTTGAGAGTGCCAAAGCTGCTAAGGCCGAGGCCCAAAAAGCCCTCCAAGAAATTGAATCATTAAAGAAGATAGCGGCGGGTAAGGCATTCTTTATGCAAAGCAAGCATGTGAAAGTGAATTACCTATTACTTACCCGGATTCAAGCTCTCCAGAGCATTCGCAGATTTGCCCCGGCAGTGTCTCGATGTCGCCGCGTTCTACCGCGCCAAGGAGGGGAGCTCGACGGAGAAGGTGTTCTGGTCTTAGTATGCTGAGGCCGAACGTCCGGTGCCCCTGAGCGACCAGCTGAAGCAGCTGGTCGAGCTCCACAAGGTCGCCGAACAGGCCATGAAGGGCCTTATAGTTCGGCTGTGGCCATTAGAAGCCCGCCCAAGGAGTTGCTGGTGGACGCCTGTCCACGGATTGAAGTCATCAAGCGCTCCGTCTGTATTGAAGATGTCCGTCGGGCCCTTGCCCGTGCTAAAGTGCACTGGGGCAAGCTGGATGCGGAGAAGCTTGTGACGGACGGGCCACCGAAGGGCAAGGAGCATCGCACGCCCGAAATTTACTATGAGGGCCTCCTGAAGGGTGCCCGCTGAATAGCGGATGAGTGCTCCAAAGATGTAATTTTTGAATAGACTCGCATTTGTTATCCTGTTCGCTTAAAACTTGTTCATATGCGCTAAGCAACGCTTGTTAATTTAAAATATTACCTTATGTGCGGCCGTTTATCAAATTTGAGAGATGGCAAGTCCTTGGCTTCAGCCCCCATGCCACGAGTGCTGGGGTGTTCGGGATAAACTTGAGCACTCTTGTTCCCATTATTGGGTCCATCTAGGGAGGCGCTCAACGCAACGAACAAGGCAACCTGACTTATAATGCTTGAACACTCTCACTTAGCCATAGAATTCTATAATTTTAAATTTCGGCGAAGCCCCTAGTATTCGGAAGACCGAGTTCGGGGCGCTATCCACGCCTTGGCCGGACAACTCCGGTTCCTCGCTCTAAGCGGCATAAGTCTTTAGGGACCCGAAAAACCTCTCGAACAGCGCATCGGCTCTCGCCTCTATCATGACGGGTCAGTTTTAGCTTTCCACCGAGGTGCTCAACCTAGCTTAACCGGGGCACAATCGCAGTGGTTCTCCGGTGCTACCTTAGCCGATATAACGGAACGTAAGGTACCAAAACACGGAGCCGGACAAACCCAACTATTGACCCAAGACATGATTCGAGCCGATTCATATAATGCTATAAGTTCGGGTGCCGCACTTGTGAAAGTGTTCGGACTTATCACACCATGATTTTGGGGTACTTAAGCCCCTGGTGTATTGGCCGTACCAAAGTGTACGGGTGCAACATGTCATAAAATGAACATATGTATAGAATAAGAAAGGAGTGCAATAATAAGCAAAAGCTATGTATTGTTTATTCAAAAAGGTACTGCAATGAAAGCAGAACGATACAAATAGTGCGATAAGCAAGGGATGGGACTATCTAACATGTCCCCTCCGTGGGTAAGCTATGGATGGTACATAAAACAGGTATAATGCTCGTAATAGAGACCACATGAACACTCGACGTAGCTTTCTGCTTCCCTGGCTGTTGCATCATGAGTTCGGCGATTCTAGTGCCGGACAGGACTTCTGGAAAACGGAGTCCTGAAAGTAAGAAAAGGGAAAAAAGAAAAAAGAAAAAGAATGAGACAATCGGGAGCCCCTGGTGCGGTTGAGCCGCATTCCGGGCGTGCCGTGGTCGTGCCCCTCCCCTTATGCCCATGGTATCTCCAGAGCGTAGTTATGTACGCGTAGTACTGGCTTCGCAATTTCGCGAGGGCTGGGGTTGGGGCCGGATTGCTACGCGTGCTTGAATCGTGCCAGGCGGTCTTGTTGCAGGTTGCTCCGGGCGTGCTTGGCAGTGTCCGGACGCTTAGTGGCCGGACTCGAGAATTTTCGTGAGAGGCTGCTTTGCACCTCTGCCGCGAGGGCCGCCGTGTGCTCCTCCGTTCGGACAGAGCGTTCGGTGTTTTCGTTGACCGTGATTACTCCTCGAGGGCCTGGCATCTTGAGCTTGAGGTATGCGTAGTACGGCACCGCATTGAACTTTGCAAATGCGGTTCGTCCGAGCAGTGCGTGATAGCTGTTGCGGAACGGGACTATGTCAAAGATTAACTCTTCGCTTCGGAAGTTATCCGGGGATCCGAAGACCACTTCGAGTGTAACTGAGCCTATACAATTGGCCTCTACACCCGGTATGACGCCTTTAAAGGTCGTCTTTGTAGGTTTAATCCATGAGGGGTCAATGCCCATTTTGCGCACTGTATCCTGATAAAGCAGGTTCAGGCTGCTACCGCCGCCCATCGTGACTCGTGAGGTGAAATCCGTCGATAATTGGGTCAAGAACCAATGCGCGAAACTGCCGTGATGGATGCTAGTGGGTGGTCCCTTCGATCGAAGGTGATCGGGCAGGAAGACCATGGGTTGAACTTGGGCGATCGCTCCATCACAGATATCGTCCCCTTTAGCGCACGCTTCCACTCCCTTTTGGGTATAGGGTTGCGTATATCATGTTCACCGTCCGCACTTGTGTGGGAAAGCCCTTCTGTCCTCTATTGTTCGGCGGCCGGGGCTCTTCCTCGTCATCGCTATGCAGCCCCTTGTCATTGATTTCGACACTTAACTTGCCTGCTTGCTTGAACACCCAACAATCCCTGTTGGTGTGATTGGCTGGGTTTTCGGGGGTGCCATGTATCTGGCACAAATGGTCGAGTATTCGAAGTTGGACGGGCCCTGGGTATTTCTTTTGAATGGCTTCTTCTGCTGACCGGGTTTAGAGCCTCTGAATCCGGCATTGACGGCCGTGTCTTCAGCATTATCACCGCACGCGGCGCTTGTTCTTGTTGCGACGCGACCTGCCATTGCTGTCCTTGGTATCCGAACTATCAGGGTGTTTGTCCAAGTTGTTGCTTCGAGCTAGCCAGCTGTCCTCTCCCGCACAAAACCGAGTCATGAGTGTTGTGAGGGCTGCCATGAATTTCGGCTTTTCCTGTCCTAGGTGCCGGGCAAGCCATTCGTCGCGGATGTTATGTTTGAAGGCTGCAAGGGCCTCTGCATCCGGACAGTCAACGATTTGATTTTTTCTTTGTTAGGAACCGTGTCCAGAATTGTCTGGCCGATTCTTCTGGCTGCTGAATTATATGGCTAAGGTCATCGGCGTTTGGTGGTCGCACATATGTGCCCTGGAAGTTGCCAAGGAATGCGGCTTCCAGGTCCTCCCACCAACCAATTGATTCTGCTGGCAAGCTGTTAAGCCAATGCCGAGCTGGTCCTTTAAGCTTGAGGGGGAGGTATTTGATGGCGTGTAGATCATCATTGCGGGCCATGTGGATATGGAGGAGATAATCCTCGATCCAGACCGCATGGTCTGTGGTACCATCGTATGATTCGATGTTTACGGGTTTAAAGCCCTCAGGGATTTGATGATCCATTACTTCATCTGTGAAGCATAGTGGGTTGACGGCGCCTCTGTATTGGGCTATATCACGACGCAGCTCAAATGAGCTTTGTCTGTTGTGTTCGGCCCGGCCGGAGTTTCTGTATCCGACGTGACGGTTATCATCACGCGGTCGTGGGCGCCCACGCCGATCCGTAGATCGATCTTGTATGTTTTGCCTTATCCTCCAATATATCTCGCAAGTCCAGCGCTTTTCCGTGCCTTGGTACTTTTTGAAAGGCGTCAGTGCGGCTTGAACGGAGGCTCTAGAGGCCTCTCTATCGCGCCACGGGTGGCCGGTCTGCCATGTCGTGACGCTGGTGACTTGGGTGCTTCCTCCTCGATCGAGGCAACGACCTGCGTTTGGGGTAGCTTTTGGAGGGGCGTTCGAGTTCATACTCTTCGGCTGCAAGGACTTCAGTCCATCTGTCAGCTAGCAGGTCTTGGTCAGCTCTAAGCTGTTGCTGCATTTTCTTGAGGCTGCTTGCCGTGGCCATGAGCCTGCGTTTGAAACGCTCTTGTTCGGCGGGATCCTCAGGCACGACGAATTCGTCGTCGTCGAGGCTTGCCTCATCTTCGGAGGGAGGCGCATAATTATCGTCCTCGACCTCTCTTTCTGCAAGACCGTCAGGCGGACTTGCTTCTCCCTCCTCCTGTGCTGAGTCCTGCTGGAGGGGGTTGGCTTCGGCACTGTCCAGGGTGTTATTATCTCCCGTGCCGGAATCACCTTTTTACTGTGGCAGGATTTAGAGCGGCGCCGCTGACGTCGGCGATTCGGTTGCTTCTTGGAGGGGTCATCCTCCGTTGTTCCATCGCCGTTCCCATCTTTTGGGATGTCCACCATGTATATGTCGTATGACGAGGTGGCCTTCCAAAGGCCCTGTAGTCAGCTGGTCTTGGTCGCCTCCGCATCGCCGTCCATACCGTCGATGTCTTGGTCAAGTCGAGCATGTCGGTTAAATCATCAACAGTGGCTACAAAGTGGGTGGTGGGTGGGCGTTGAATTTCTTCGTCGTCCATATCCCAACCTTCTTGTCCATAGTCCGGCCAGGGCTCTCCGGATAAAGAGAGAGACTTTAGTGAATTCAGGATGTCGCCAAAGGGCGAGTGCTGAAAGATGTCCGCGGCAGTGAACTCCATGATTGGCACGAGCGCGGAGGGTTTGGAGTCCGGAGAGGAGTCCGGCACCCTGGAGTCAGGGTCTTCGCAAAGGACAGGGATGGAGTTCGGATCAATCGCCGTAGAGATTGTAGCCCCCGAGGCGTTGTCCAACCACTCGTCCTCGATCGGGGAATCCGGCTCCGGATTGAGGGTCAGAGCGGATGCTGGTGCGGCCTCCGTGGCAATCGCTCGCGCAGAGAGCTAGATCATACCCATCGAGACAGTGCGGCACGCTCGGCTGCGGCTCGAATCCGTCGAAGATCAAGTCCCCGCGGACATCGACCGTATAGTTCAAACTTCCAAATCTGACCTGATGGCCAGGGGCGTAGCTTTCGATCTGCTCCAAATGGCCAAGCGAATTGGCCCGCACTGCAAAGCCGCCGAATACGAAGATCTGTCCGGGGAGAAAAGTCTCACCCTGGACCGTGTCGTTGTTGATGATCGTAGGAGCCATCGGGCCTATAGGTGACGACACAGAGGAACTCTCAATTAAATCACCAATGTCGGTGTCAAAACCGGCGGATCTCGGGTAGGGGGTCCCGAACTGTGCGTCTAGGCAGATGGTAACAGGAGACAAGGGACACGATGTTTTTACCCAGGTTCGGGCCCTTTCGATGGAGGTAATACCCTACTCCTGCTTGATTAATATTGATGATATGGGTAGTACAAGAGTAGATCTACCACGAGATGAAGGAGGCTAAACCCTAGAAGCTAGCCTATGGTATGATTGTTGTTCCTCCTACGGACTAAAACCCTCCGGTTTATATAAACACCGGATAGGTTAGGGTTACATAGAGTCGGTTACAATGGAAGGAGATCTACATATCCATATCGCCAAGCTTGCCTTCCACGCCAAGGAAAGTCCCATCCGGACACGGGACGAAGTCTTCAATCTTGTATCTTCATAATCTTGGAGTCCGGCCGTGATGATAGTTCGGCTATCCGGACACCCCCTAGTCCAGGACTCCCTCAGTGAGCGTTACGGGGGGGGGGGGGGGGAGTTGGATGAACAGTGAGCGATGGCATTTGCCTCTAGATGAATAGGACCCCGTGGTGTGGAGGGCTGGATGAACAGTAGACGGTGGAGGGGTGCCCGTGGAGGGGTGGTTGAACAGGACCCCATGGTGTGGAGGGCTGGATGAACAGTAGACGGTGGAGGGTGGTTGAGCAAGAGCGGTGGATTAGCGCCAAGGTGGAGGCTGGATGAACAGGAGCCCGTGGAGGCCGGAGGAAGTTGACGGTAGCCCGTGGAGGCCGGAGGAGGTCAACGGTGGAGATGAACGGTATCCCGTGGAGTCCTGCTTTTGCGGTCGCCACACCCCTCCCGATGAACAGGACCCCGTTTAGACCGTAGGAGGTCCATTTCATCCGCTTTTGCGATGCACGCCACACCCTCCCGATCAACAGGACCCCGTTTCGACCGTAGGGAGGTCCGTTTAAATCTGCTTTGCGGTACGCCACACCCTCCCGATCAACAGGACCCCGTTTCGACCGTAGGAGGTCCGCTTTCTCCGCTTTTGCGATGCGCCACACCTCCCGATCAACAGGACCACGTTCGAACGTGGCGGTCGAACACAAGGCCGCTTCCTCCGCTTCGCGCGATGCGCCAGCCTCATTTCCATCGCCTGTTCCGTCCAAGCCGGTTGGCTCCCACACGTTCTGTTGCCTCCCGATGAACACTACGCATTCCGTTGCCTCCTCATGAACACGACGCATTCCGTTGCCTCCCCATGAACACAACGACGACGTTGTTTCTCCGTTCCGACCCAGCCATGTACACGAGCCACGGCCGTGCGTGTCGCCGAGTAGGCGTTCGAGACCCCGCCCGTATGTACACATACGTGGGCATATTTTCTTTCTTGCACCCTGGTCGCTGTACGTACGTGTACACGCTACGTGCGCGCCTCTACTACGACGCGTGCGCGCCTCTACATCGACCAATATGTACGTACACATTCGCGACCAGGATGACAACGCTACGTACGCTTCGACCAAGTGGGTCCCGACTCTTAGGCACTTCCTTGCCTGCGAAGATGTAGCTGGTGGGTCCCAGCAGTCAGGGGAGCGAATTGTTTTGTTTTATTGCCCGGACGCACTTCCTTGCGTGTGAAAGTGTAGCTGGTGGGTCCCAGCAGTTAGGGGGGCGAATCGTTTTTTTTGCCCGGACGCACTTTCTTGTGTGCGAAGATGAAGCTGGTGGGTCCCAGCAGTCAGGAGGAAACATTTTTTCTGCGAAATACAGTGGCCCGTCCGGTGGGTCCCAGCTGTCAGGTGGAGGAATCATTATTTTCCATGTAATAAGGAGGCACTTCCTTGCTGCACCCGTGGAGCCAGCTGTCAGCCTCTCCACGTACAGTCCACGTCCGATGGAAGTCGTTCCTTGACCATGTTGACCAGGCCGCGTCGAGAGCACCACAGCGGTGGACGACAGCGAGGCCTAGGAAGGGGAGGACGCGGAGCCGGGAAAGACGCGGCAGTGGAAGCCCGCGCAGAGAGGAGTATGAGGGTTCACTGGTTTGGCTGCGGTGTGAGGCTGTCGCCGCCAGAACTGCCAGCGGTGGGAATAGTAGGGGGCGACGAGGCCTCCGGGCAGCACAGCCGGCCACGGGAGGCAGGAGCATGCGGCACGACCGGCGCTGCTTTGGGCGGCTGGAGCAAGAAGACCAGAGGTTGAAGAAGCACTACGGCCGTTGGATGGACATCATACGGTCACTGGAGCTAGAATCGTTCATATTGACTAAGTTGACAAAGCCCTCCGTCCCCGTCAACTTAGTTGGCCCACAAGTCATCCTCCCACTATGGTGGGTCCCAGCTAGCAGGGTGGGTATTCATTTTTTTTGTGCGTAATAAGGAGGCACTTTCTTGTGTGCGAAGATATAGCTAGTGGGTACGACATGTCAGCGGGAGGAACGTTTTTTTCGCGAAATACAGAGGCCCTTCCGGTGGGTCCCAGCTGTCAGGTGGAGGAATCATTGTTTTGCGCGTACAGTCCATGGCCGATGGATGTCGTTCGTTGACCACGTTGACCAGGCCGCGCCGAGAGCACCATGGCGGTGGAGGACGGCGAGGCCTAGGAAGGGAACAACACGGAGCCGGGGAAGACTCGGAAATGGTTGCCCACGCGGTGGGGAGTACGAGGGTTTATCGGGTCCGCTGTCAGCCGAAAATAACAGGAGGTGTGGGTGAGTAGAGGAATGGCCTGGCTAGCAATGAAGTAGGGTGGGGCGGTGCGGCTGTCTGCGGCAAAGACAATGACCACGGAGGCGGAGGCGCAGCAGTCCCACCGGAGCTGGTTTGGGCGGCTGGAGCAAGAAGATCAGATATTGAAGAAGCAGCATGGCCGTTGGATTAACATCCAACGGTCACTGCTGCTTTAATCGTTTGTGGACTAAGTTGACAAAGCCAAAGTACACGTCAACCTAGTAGACCCACAAGTCAGCATCCAAATCTGTCCCAAACAGCATACAACCCGAAATTTCCAGCCAGATTCAAATTAATTTTAAATCTAAATATACCTTAATTTAAATTCAATGAAATTTTACCCGCACAAAAACAATGAAATTTAAAATATCAAAATCCGAAAGAAAACAGTATTTTGGAACTAATTGCCTGTTTGATGTATTTTTTTTCATTTTACAGCCCATTTATTATTACTTATAGCCCATTTCTTATTACTTATAGCCCATTTCTTATTACTTATAGCCCATTTTCTGGGCAAAATGCCTCCCTCCTCGTCTTGAAAGATTTCCGGCCCAGCAGGGCGTAGAAAAGCAAGTAGGCCTATGTTGGTTATTCTGCAAAAAACAAAATAGCCGGCTAGCCATTTTTCAGAAAGGAAAAAAACAAATTGGGTTGGTCATGTGCTAAACATATGAAATAAAAGCATGGGCTAGACGGGCCACGGGTCCCGCACAACCCAGTTGATACCCTTCTCTGTCCCGAAAAATCAAAATTACTGCACGCGCTGCTGGTTCCCTACTGTCATCCTCACCATGTACATTCATCTCCTTATTCCTCTCAGTTGTTGACCATGTTGACAAAACCGGAGGGCGGCGCCGCGGCGAGTGAACCAAGGCGGAGGACGATGGTGAGGCCTCGGACGGGAACGAATAGGAGCCTGGGAAGATCACAGCTAGCCGTGGGAGGCGGGAGCAGGCGGTCCCGCCGGCGCTAGTTTGGCTTTGACGGTTGGAGGAAGAAGAGACTGAAGAAATGCAACAGACGTTGAATGTCAATCCAACGGTCAAGGTTGGAACAATCGTTTGTTGACTAAGCGGACACCAAGTAGCATACTTTTTTATATATAGGAAGAAAACTGCGAGGAAAATGCGTTCGTCTGCCGTCCTCCTCAAAGGGAACGTTCGCCACATAAGTGACTAGCACCCTGGGTTTTCAACCGAGAGGTCTTGGGTTCGAGTCCCAGGAACTCTCAATTTTTTCCTCCTTCCTTCCTCGCAAAAAAGGGAAAGAAAATCAAAGACTTGGGAAGGCGTACAGAAAAAGCTAGTGTACCAGTAAAGAGACGTTGCCGAATTTTAGAAAAGAGAAAGACGTATCCAAACCAAGACTATGACTATATATGGTGATATGCTACTCTGCAAGTAATGAAACTGACATATCCAACGTTCGCTTCTCCTCTTCTCTACTTACTCTGCCTAGCATCAAAAGCTCTGGCCGCAGCACCCATGTCCGCTGGCTGCTCGTCCACCGCTTCTTCAGCAGCAACAACTAGATATGCGCCAAGTCGCCACCCGCATTCATCGCCTGTGGGTCTCATCACACCCCGCCGGCATCGCTGCCAGCCGATTGCTCATCGCAACCCGCTGTCGTTGGTGTGGTGCCACTGCTGCAAATCACGCAGAGTCATCCGTCGCGTCTCAACCACAATCTGCAACCCTGGTCGAGTCTTCCACAAATGCCTGAATCATGTGGTAATAATATGTTTAAGTGTTGTTCTGCTGCTTTCAGTTGCTGATTTTTTTAATAGTTTGGTTGATGATCTTCCAATTTGATTCGTGCAGAAAAGGGAAGATTCATGTGATTTGTATTTCTGGGAAGTTGCTGATGTGGGAGAATGCAACTACGCTGATTATTTGGTTAGCCGAGGAATCCCAATACCAGCACGTTGGGGTGTTGGACAAGTAATTGAAGGAACGACAGAAGAGGAAGATGCAGAGCAGAAGGTTAAAGATGTAGTTCCTCTGATCATGGCCAAGCAACAGCTGCTGAACGGCCTTGACAGCAATGAGGAGATGAAATAGCTTGTGAATATATGGATAAAATCGATGTGCTCTGTAGGATGATTGTCTCTTTATTTGCAGTGTATGTAGCACTCGTGATGTATTCAGTGGCTACGACATGAGCACTTTGCTGAAACTAGTAATGAATGAAACCTGTAGCAATCGGGCGTAGTGTTGTGAACATCTAATGATTTCTATTAACGGAAATCAGGGGTATCCCCTTTGCTCATATAAATAAATAAATAGCAGAGGCCACTGCCAGTCAGCTTTGTTCTCATTCAAGACGCCGAGCAAATTGCAGTCCAACGGCAAACTATGTCATCAAATTCAAGTTTCACAGCCAAATATGAGTACAACTAAACAACAATGTCATCATGTTTTAGTTGTCATACAATCACCAAACACAAATCAGCATACATAACAAGTGATGTTCTCACAGTAAAATACTAAACAACATGTTCATCAGGTTTCAGTTGTCATAGCAAACAAAATTTCACATAGTAGATAAAAAACGTCTTCTGACAGGCAAATATGACAAAAGCAATGTAATCATCATCTGTAGCAGCAGCGTCAACATCTTCGCCATGTGTATCAGTCTCAATCATAATTCCCCATGGTGTCATCTTCTTCTTCGTCCTCAACGTCCTCGAACGCTATTTCTTCTTGATCAACTCTTGTATGTCCACAGCACGACAGACAATCTTTTCGCCGGAGTCATTGACGTGATGGTTCTCAAAGATATTAGGAACATCAGTGTTATCTTGTACATCAGGAGCAGTGTAAGCATCATCTTGTTGTGAAACTTCATTAAACAAATTCCTCTGCTCAAACCTTTGCAATACTCTCCAGTCATCGCTACGTGCAAATGTGTCTTCCAAGAAAAATATTTGTGTTGCTTGATTTGCCAAAATAAAAGGCTCGTTGATGCAATGCACGCCGCCTTGACATTGATGGATTTGAAATAATCATCATCTCTGGGTTTTATGCGATCCTCGAAAACAGGTTATACCAACGACAAAGACAATGTAACCACACACCGATGATCCTCGAATCGAGATATATCGCAATCAACAATGTCTGTTATGTTAGCATACATTTCAGTTGTCTCTTTCTCATACGTATCCGTGCTCATGATGGCACTGTTTTGTGTCTTCCTGCCTTCGTCTCGTGCAAGAGTGTTATAGCGCACATCTCCGACAACGCAGGATTCATAATGTCTTACCCGAGTATCAGGACCCATTGCTAGTGAGTAAAGGGCATCATCAACTGCCTACCCATCCTCCCGCATCTTCTTAACCTATGGTTAGAAAATAGACAAGTTGTTCATCTTATGTACTCAATATATTAAAAAACTGACAAAGGCACTTCAAAAGCTTACATGGTTCTTGAACCATTTCGCAAATCCTGCCATAACCAGTTTGTCAATGTTTCTTGGATTTTGCGGCAGTAACTCCACTTTGTAGATGCTGCAGAACATAGTGATCGCGTCAAACATCTAAATATATAAGAATGTGCTGCAAGTTTAGGAGATTACGATGTATAAGCTCCAGCACTGCACTTACTTGATATAAGGTAGTATCTCAGGACAGTTATTCAACACATACCAAACCATTTTGTCCAAATCTTTAGGTTTGTCCTCTTGTCGACTCTTCCCTGTAACTCGAACAGAATATTCGAAAACATTGAGCCCGGGATTGACTTCACTCACCTCTTTGCTAAGTTGATCAGCTGTTTCAATGTATTTTGAGCAGAATGTCAACGCTTCTGTAGCAATGTAGGCCTCTGCAATGGAACCCTCGGGTCTAGCTCTGTTCCTAACATAGCCCTTGAAAGTGTCTAGCCGCCTTTCAATAGGGAACATCCAGCCATCTTGTCTTTGGACCTCTAAGTAGTGCCTCATCAGGTAGATGAACAGCCAAATGCACCATCACATCAAAGAAGGCTGGAGGATATATCTTCTCAAGGTCGCATAGGATAGTTGGTATCTTGTCTCTAAGACGCTCCAAAGCATCTATCCTGATATTTCTACTGCAGAGTTCCCTGAAGAATTGTCCCAACTCTGCAACTGCTCTGTATAAGTCAGGGCGGCCCAATCCTCTAAGGATAACAGGTAAACCCCTTCGGAGTAGGATGTGGTAGTCATGAGTTTTCAACCCTTGTACCTTGTTTCCATCTGCACTGACTCTCCTTTCAGAGTTGGAAGCAAATCCATGTGGGAATCTCACACGTGACAGGACCTCGCAGAATTCTTTTCTTTTTACCTTGTCCAAGGCATTACACAGGTGGTGCCATATCCCATGGTTTACCTTCATCTTGCACCTGCAAATCCTTTCTCTCGATACCCAGTGTGTCAAATCAATCCAAGATTTTAAGGTATCTTTCGTCTTGCCTTCAATGTTAAGAAGTGTGCCGATAATCTTTGTCACATATATTTTTCTCGATGTGCATCACATCAAGATTATGCCGCAGATCCATATCTTTCCAATACTCCAAGTCCCACAAAGTGGACCTGCGGGTAAACAATAATCTCTCTTCTATCGTGCCACGCTTCCTTTCCCGCTACCATTACCGGGATGGTTCACCGTGTAATATGCCCGACCTTCTCTAATTCCACTTGCAACTCATCGGCGGTGAGCCTCTTTGGCGTATCCACGGTTTTCATGCTTTGCATTGAACACATGTCTTCGGTATTTTCTAGGATGCGGCTTGTCCTTGGGAAGGAAGCGGCGGTGTCCAATGTAACAGATCTTGCTAAGTATTGCGTGTATGACAATGATTCTGTCACAGCGAACACACGCATTGTAACCATGAGTCGTTCGCCCTGACATAGTGCCCAAAGCCGGATAATCATGGATGCACCAAATTACAACAGCACGCAGAAAGAAATCAGCTGGTGGGCTGCTATATAGGTCTCGAGTGAGAACACCCTTCCATAGCTGTTGAAGTTCCTCCACAAGAGGCTCCATGAACAAATCAAAATCCTTTCCGGGACTTTTTGGACCTGGGATGAGCAAGGCCATCATGTAGTTTGATTCTTTGGTGCATACATTTGGAGGCATGTTGTAAGGATAACAAGCACTGGCCACATGCTATATGTGGCGCTCACAGTGGCCAAATGGGTTAAATCCATCTGAAGCTAAGCCAACTCTAATGTTTCTCGGGTCAACAGCAAACTCTTTGTTTTTATCATTGAAGCTTTTCCACTCACTACCATGAGATGGATGGCTCATTACATTCTGATCTCTGTACTCCTGGTTCCTAGGATGCCACTGTACATCCTCTCTTCTTTCAGCATCATGAAACAACCTCTGCAATCTTGGTGTAATTGGAAAATATCTCAGAACATTATGAGGAATCCTCTTCACAGCATCGCCATCTTTCCATCTTGATGATTTGCATTTCGGGCATTCACTTAAGTTGGCATAATCCTTCCAGAACAGAACACAATTATTCTTACAAACATGGATCATATCATATCCAATTCCAACTGCACGAAGGAAATTCTTCATTTTACTGTAGGTGTGTGGCAGCTCCGACGCATCTGGGAAAGATTTGTGGAAAGCAGCCAACATCGCATCGAATGATTTGTTGGTCATCCGCTCAGATGTCTTCACCTGAAGAAAGGTGACCATAGCTAAGAATACTGACAGCTTATTTCCTAGGGTGAAAGCAACGTTGCATTGTTCCAACATGCGGGCCCACCATTTTTCTTCTGCAGGTGAAAGTTCACGGAATGCACGAGCATTCCGTAGCATTGTTTCAATGTTGGTCAAACTCACTGGCTCCGGCACCACCACCTCCTCCTCCTCTTCCACCTGAGCATCAGGCAGATCAAGATGGTGATCTGCTGCTTCCACGTTGTCAATAACATTGACGTTCACAGCTTCACCATGATGAACCCACCTAGTATATGTGACCGACATCCCATACAAGTGTAGATGATTTTGCACAGTTGATTTGGGGTCTTGTAACTGAATTCATACAAGCGCTACAGGCAGAGCACATCTGATTTCGACCACCGTACTCAGCTCGATAAAGTTCATGAAGTTTTCAACCCCCTCGACATATGCAGCGGAGAATCTTAGAAGTTATCCAAGTCATGTCCATCATTAGACATACAAATTAGTTCTTCTACTTGATATTACAGAAAAACATATATGCTTTTTATGAAGTCCGAAAAAAAATACCTGGCTCTATCGGCGTCTAAAGCTATGGCAAGATATTTGGACGAGCAGATCTAAGTAACGAAATATATGTAGAGCTAATTCAGCAAACAGATTTGGGTGCTAAATTATGGCAGGCTGTTTCAGCAGTCAATGAGGCCGAGCACACAGCCATCGAACTATCGAAGGCCATAGCAGCAACAAAGATCGAGTATAAAACGGTGTAGAGCTATTTCACCTAACAGATTGGCTACTAGACCATGGCAATCTAGGTCACAATAAATATATGGCAACATATTTTAGCAACTAATCGGCCTTGGCATGCCATCTCAGCTAAGCAGATTGAGTGCAGAACAGGGCAAGGAAGCTTCTTAAGTAGAGCATATTGACAGTAAACTACTTCGGCAAACAGTGAGATTAACAGCGTCTATCAACTAACATTCAGCGCTACACCGACATGAACGGGGCCTCAGTCTAGAATGCGTGTACCGTGGGAGAAGCTGACCGCCGTGCGCCTCCACAAGAACGTAGCCAGAGGTAGGCAGCGTGGCTAGAGGACGGCAGTCTACGAGAGCGTAATGTGGGAGCGAGAGGATCGCCGTGCGTCCCCTCGACGATCCGCGGCGCCGACATATCGGCGCGGCGGGGAGGGCGGCTTTGGCGGAGCGAATGGAGTGGAGGGGGACTGGGGGGAGGGGGGTTTGGGGAATATTTGGCCGAAGGGCGGTTGAATCGGATTTGGGGGGAAGTTTTGTGTAGGGGAGGATTTTTGCGGTGGGCGGGGAGTTTGGCGCATGGTCAATTTCTCCAAGTGCAGTCCACGTGTCGGTGAAGAGGCAAGCGAAGCGAGTTCCGTTTGCGTGAGCCGTGTGCAGGACGAGCGTGTGTGGGGTGCAATGCGACCTGACAGAGTGTGTGAGTGTACCGCCTTTTTCCTTTTAAACTAGTAGGTGCTTCGCACCCTCAAAAAATTGTTGCTTCGCGATCCATCGATACTACTACTAGTAATCCGGTAATCCCGACTAAACGGCGCGCGGCCGGGTCTTTTCCCGCACGATATGCTGGGAGGTTGGCTTAGTTGGGTTTTTAGATTTGTCTCGGTTCAATAAAAAGCAGAGTTGGTGATGATGGTGTGCCTGTCATCCTGCAATATAGGTCGTCCGATCTATATCTAACGGATAGGAAGGAAACTATGACAATTTACCCGCACTCCTCTCCACATTTGCAGATAAGGCTTTCCCTCGTTCATCCTTTTCTCCCACAAGATCTTGATCTTCCGTGCAACGCATGGGCATCTTGCTAGTACTCCCACAATATGTATATTATTGTGAAAGTTCATATACACCGGCTGAGATTAATGCAAACGCAACAGATTTTCATTACATTTCCAACTTTTATAGGACAGAAAAATAAAAGAAACCTGACCCTAAACCTATTCTATGGCGGCGACCGACGTTCTCCATCTGCGATCTCTATGTACGGGGGCGGGGTTCAAGATCCGTGAAGTGAAGGTGCGGTCTCCGGCGAGGAAGAGTAGAACACGGGATACGAACCAGCCAGTTGGCACACCATGCCCTGCCGCCTCCCATGCCCTACTCATCCTCGGAGGAGCCCCCGACCTCGGCGGTGTCGGACGTTGGACGGCGGCAAGTAGGACGTGTGGCTGACGGTCTCCCGTCATCGGCCGCCAGCGGCCACCGCTTGTGCAGCCGCGTCCGCGTCCGGCTACGCCGTTATTGCGTCGCGAGAGGCGACTTGAGCGAGGTCGGCGACCTCGAGCTTCATCCCCGAAGACAAGCTCTCCTGCAGAGCGTTCGCACTTGCTGTCATGGCGGATGTGGTGCCAGGTAGGAGGACGATGCGCTATGGTGTGGAGGTTAGCTTGGCGTGGCCGCTTTAAGTAGCGCATTCCTGTGAGGCCAAGCGTCCGGGTGCATCATTAAGTCATCGGAGATGGTTCCTCGGGCACCGAGCCTCTTAACAACGACATACGAACGGATGGCATGAATGCGGGCAGCTGGCGCCAGCTGGAACGTACCGCGCAAGGGCGCGAGGGACGAGGGCTTTGGTGTGCCAGGGTAGTCAGCTACGGTCGTGGCAACGTTGGAGATGCCCTTTCCTCAAATGCGATCCCCGCATGTCATTGAAAAAGCAAGATGACCCGGCATGGTCTCAGGTCCAGAGGATGCAGTTGGCCGCGCTACACCACTCCGCGGACGTGTCGCGGCGCCCCGTGCATCCTCGACGAGCTGGGTGTTGGGGTGTGTTTGGATTGTGGCAAAAGTGCACCTTACCAAAATTTTGGTCATACCCAAAGATTTGTCTTTGTTTGGATGGTTGCCATTTTTTTGGCATGCCAATGAACTCTAGCCAACTCTAGTTCATTTTTCTTGCCAATATCGGCCAAATCATGGGCAACCAATACCTCAACCAAAATTTTGGTCATGACCCAAAGATTGGTCTTTGTTTGGATGGTTGCCATTTCTTTGGCATGCCAATGAACTCTAGCCAACTCTAGTTCATTTTTCTTACCAATGTCGGCCAAATCATGGGCAACCAATACCTCAACCAAAATTTTGGTCATGACCCAAAGATTGGTCTTTGTTTGGATGGTTGCCATTTCTTTGGCATGCCAATGAACTCTAGCCAACTCTAGTTCATTTTTCTTGCCAATGTCGGCCAAATCATGGGCAACCAATACCTCAACCAAAATTTTGGCTACCCAATGCTTCGATGGGGCAACCTTGGGCACAAACCAAACATACCGTTGGTCGTGCCACAGCACTAACGCCACCCTCGGCACACTGAAATCGACCGTGTCTAGCGACGATAAGAGTGTGTCGCTCACCGCGGTCGCCATGTCCAAAGGCGGTGCTGGAGCTGCGCCCCGTTGTTGGCCCCAACGACCCACATGAACGGTTGTCGGTGGCGAGGAGGTCGTGGGCCAGCCCCTCCATTGGACTAGTCTGCGCTACATCGTCCCGACGGGTGTGCCCCACATGTCGGTTTCCCTGTTTTCCCGGCCATATTCGAGCGTCAGTGCTCTGCGTTGCACATTAGGCCTTTCACTATGTAGGCCAAGCGAGACAACTTATTGTTTATTTGAGCCGTTCAAGTGTAATCATGTGGCGTTTGCTTATTTATCATTCCTCTCCAACCCTCTTCTCCATCGATCATGTCGCCCTCGATGAGTCCATCCTCCCGCATGCCTCATTTGAACATTCCGCCAAGTATCATTCGCATGTACCCACCCTAGTCCTCTTTCAATAGATCTCCGGACCTCGAGATGAAATCGAGAGGGAACGAGTGGGGGCACGTGATACCTAAGGCGGATTCAAAATTTTGAACCGGTGATCATAGCATCCGCAAATCATATATAAAGGGTATTCAATGTTCGTTTGGTTTTTGAACGTACAATATACTCCCTCCTATCCTTTCTACTTTACATATAAATTTTATGTGTAGTCAAGGTATCTCTACTATGATCAAAAAGGTATGAACATTCAACAACGCCCAATCAATATTGTTAGATTCAGATGCGTACTCCTAGATTTGTACTCGAGATGGTTTCCAATTTGACTATTGACAAGATTAATAGTACATGAGATGTATAATGTGAAAATTATATCATTGGAAACTCCTTTCACATAAAAAATTTACCGTATGCTTTGTGTAAGTTGCATGTCATATATTACTACTCTAACATTTGGTCAAAGTTAGCCTCGAAAAACGCATTAGACCATGTATGCTTTGTGTAAGTTGCATGTCATATATAATTACTCTAACATTTGTGTAAGTTGCATGTCATATATTATTACTCTAACATTTGGTCAAAGTAGTATAGTGGAAGTGGATCCTCTGACGTAGGTATCCCTGCCTTACCCTCCCTTTCGGTCACTTACTGGCGGATCCCATGCTTGCTAGGCCCCGTATGTCAGTTACTCAATGGGTTCGGCCATGTCAGGGGATCCTCATCCGGTATACTCCCTCTGTTTTTATTTACTCCACATAAAACGGAGGGAGTGGTGGTATAGTAAATGACGCGGGTGGGGGAGGGGGAGGGACGTCGGTTTGCTCTCAACTACGGTCCCACAAGCGAGCGAAAACGCAAGACGAAGCGCGTTCCATTCGGTGAGCGACGTGGAGGGTCCAGCGTGCGGGCTGCAACGCGAATGCGACAAGAGCGATGTACAGTCAAAACTGATTGACCAGTCGTCATCGGAACCACTATTCACACGTAACCTTCGCTGCTCGGCCTCGCCAGCCATCGCCTCTAAAACCACACCAATCTCCAGCCCATTCCCCCACCTTTCGATCCCCTAGCCCGCATCAAGCGTCCCCTAGTTCGCCGGAAAGCCATGGTGCGCCGCAAGATCACTTACTACAAGATGCTGACGCCAGAGCGCCGCGCAGAAATCGCGGCGGCGGTCGGCGCCACGGACCTCCATTCCCAAGCTCGCTTTGCGGCGGGCCAATCCCGAAGTTTTGGAGCCAAGCTACGAGGAGGAGGAAGCCGATCCAATGTTCACTGCGGAGGTCGCGGCGCAGAAGGCCTCGATGGGTATGAGACGATGGACGTCGACTTCGTGCCGGTGTCCGAGTCCCCCATGGTGCAGGCGGACCAGCGGTTCAACATGGCGATACTAAAGGAGGACCGGGAGGTAGAGGCTCAACTCGATGCGGAGCGCGTGCATGCCGCTTCCATCGAGGCTCTCCTGCAGGCGGAACCGGATGTCGTGGATGTGAACCGGGCGGTGGAGGCTCAACTTGAGGCGGAGCGCGCGGATGCCGCTGCCATCGAGGCCCTCCTGCAGGCGGAACATGACGTCCTGGACATGAACCGGGCGGCAGAGGCTCGACTCGACGCAGAGCGCGTGGATGCCACTCTCATCAACGCCCTCCTGCAGGTGGAACCAGATGTCCTGGACTTGAACTGCGTGGCGGAGGCTCGACTCGACGCGGAGCGCGCGGGTGCCGCTTCCATCGAGGCCCTCCTGCAGGCGGAACCGGACGTCCTCGACTTGAATCGGGCTGTGCTCTCGTCCGTGCAGAGCGCCCACACACTCCTCTTGAACAAGTAGCTGGAGGTCGAGGACAACCACGGTGCGGAGACACATGTCGGTAGTGAGGGCTGGTTCGCGCCGGCAGCCAAAGACGACGAGGCCGTCTCTTTCCGCGAGCAGTGATAGTTTTTCTTTATGTTTTTGTTTTTATGGATCTTTTGCTGTGTAAAAACATACTGTACTATATTTGTTATGCAAGTCGCTTGACTTGGGTCAGTCTACCATTTCAGGCGGTTGGATGAATATCCTACGTCTCCTATCCCTTCTTTCCTTCTTCCTCACCTCTTCTTCTTCCCCAACAGACCACCGCACGGGCCTTACGGATACTCCCCAACATGCGGTTGGATAAACATACTATATGAACAAAAATTATGTGTCTGTGATAGGATGGCTGAGTTTGGTTTGTTCACATGCGACATCATGTGTCAGTGAGGGTGCGTTCCCTTGGTTGGGTTTGCGGCGTGCAGGAGCGACTGTGTGAGGGTGCGGTGCGACCGCGGCGTGCAGGAGTAACCGTGTGAGGGTGTGGTGCGACAGCGACAGCCATGCGCAAGTGTACCTCCTTCTCATTTTGAAAACTTTAGGCAAGCTTGGCAAAAATGTGTGGCGAAGTTTGGCAATGCAAGGCCTAGACCCAAACAGGATAAGTAATGCACGCATTTAGGAGTACTAGTGTTAAAAAAGAAAGGTGGGGTTTTCCTTCGCGGGATTTAATCGATACAAATCCTCGTTTCACGTGTCAATGAATGCATTTTTTTTTAAATACCAAAGAGCTAACCATCTCACTCCTCATCGCTTGATTAATGCAGCGCCATGCAAACCAACCTTCTCACTTCCGCATGCATGCAGGGGATATTAATGTCCTTGGTTGCTAACCCCATCAATTTTGCCTCGATTAGTGTTAGTGGCCCTTTGCAAATTGTAATTTTGATAATACTGGCCCTGTGTACAAAAAAATGGAGGTAGTAACTATATTTGACTTCCTTCCCCATTGCGGTGACGTCGATGATTTTTTTTGTGGTTTGGCGAAGTGCATTAGACGGAGAACACCATTGAGGGAGACCACGGTAAGTCGTTCGCAAGTGCCGCCTGCAAGCTGAGACAACCGCCTTATTTGCATCCAGGAAGTCCTTTACTAGTACTACTACTAAGAGTACTAGTGCGGTGAGATGGTTTCTCAAAGAAGACGATGGAGAAGCGGAGTCAGCGAAGAGTGAAATGATGGTTGCTTCATCCGTGCTTTGTGATTTGACGCCTCACTACTTTGTGATTTGTGATAGAAGGGACAAGGGAGTAGACTCTGTGCTCTATACTGTACTACATGCGTCCAAGCATGGGAGAAAGAGGAGAGACGTTGCATTTTTCTATTCCTTCAATCAATCAATCAGGGAGCTTCGGTTCCATCTTTTTGGCTTTCGCAACACCGTCCACAATGGTTCCCACGATGCCAAAAGCTATTTTCACATTTGGCTACACATTGTGGGTGCCCTTAACCGTACCACTTGGTTTTGCTCCTGTGTGCTATCTATACAAATCTCAATTATATTGCTCTAAAAAATTATAGAATCAAGATTAGTAAAAAGGAAGTGATTTGCCGCGCGGATGGCGGTTTGCTAACATGCGGTGCCACGTGTCAGTGCTTTACCAAGCCGATCCGCGTCCCACATGAGGCAGAACAATGGCAGAAGCAACACGCGGTTAAGTTGAAGAAGATGAGGGAGAAGCGGATTCAAAGAACGAGTGAAATGATGGTTGCTTCGTCCCTCCAACTTCTTTTTAGCATTATTACTTCATCCCTCCAACTTAACTGCGGGAAAGGTGCAGCTTTGTGATTTGACGCCTCATTGCTCATTACTACGCCGGGCGCCATGGTGACTGGGTGCTTCACCCCGCTTTCTCGCACTATATTCCGGTATGGCACATGGACCGGTAGCTTGATGTCCCACATGTCGGCGAAAGGGACTAGAATATTTATGAAAGCGAAGCGCTCCACTCTTCTGACGGAGGAGTAGATGATACGACGCCCAAAGGAACTGTCACTTGTACTTTGTATAGTACTATGATTTTGTTGTTTCGCATACGATCCATCGATACAAACCCGATTAAACAGGAAAGGCGGGATTTTTCCCGCGCGGTAGATGATACTGGCCATACATTTCAAAGGAAATTTTAATGTATGCAAACTGAATAATTATAAGTAACAATATGATATCTAGTAAAACTAAAAACACATATGATTTATTGTGTTAGAGTGTAGTAGTAGTGCTGTATTGCATAGTTGTTAGATGTAACATGCGAGAACGTGTAGAGATGTAGTTTGGAGGGCCTACAGAGAAAAAAGCGTAATACGGTCACCGAACTTCAGAATAAGCTGATTACGGTCACTATATACGTTTTGCGGTGATTATCCGGTCACTTGCTCATAGTTCAGCTTCGGATTGCACTTTGTTGACCGGCCAAATAGTCTGTGTGGCGCCATGTTGACTAGTTAAATTGACCACGTTCCTTGTGGGTCCCACCTGTCAGTTCACATAGAGAAAAGGTCAGATAAACACAAATTTACGCAGGCGCGACAAGGCTCCAACCCGTGCGCGGGAATCACCTGGTTGTGTATGTGTCTGTCAGGGGATGATGTGTCCGCATGCACATGTAGGTTGAGCACTTGAGCGTGAGAGTGTGTGCTGGTCATGTGGTGTACTGGTGTGTGCATGCATGCGTGCGTGTGAGTGTTGCGTGCGTGCGTGGCTGCGTGTGTACGTGTGAGTGTTGCGTGCGTCCGTGGGTGCATGTGTTTGTGTGAGTGTTGCGTGGATGCAGTTCGGGTGCATGCGTGCGTGTGTGTATAATCACCACACCAGTTCCTGTGTGTTAAAACAGACGGCTCGGCATAACAATACAAGGCCACCTTGTCCGCTGTGCTCGCGGTCATGACTTCGAACCACCGTCAAAATATTTTTTTGTCGTTTGTTTTCATTCTTACTAGCAAGATGCCCGTGCGTTGCACGTAACATCAAGATGCATTTGTATGACTTGTTTATCTTGTGAGAGAAAATGATGAACGAGGGAAGGCCTAATTTGCAAATGTGGAGAGGTGTGTGGGTACCTTTTTGCAAAATTGCCATAGTTTCTTTCCTATCCGTCAGATATAAATCGGACGGCCTATATTGCAGGATGGCAGGCACACCATCATCACCAACTCTGTTTTTTATAAGAGTGTATTTTATGTATTTTATAAGAGTGTATGAGGGAGTCCTGGATTAGGGGGTGTCCGGATGGTCGGACTATGACCTTTGGCCGGACTCCTGGACTATGAAGATACAAGATTGAAGACTTTGTCCCGTGTCCGGATGGGACTTTCCTTGGCGTGGAAGGCAAGCTTGGCGATACATATATGTAGATCTCCTCCCATTGTAACCGACTCTATGTAACCCTAACCCTCTCCGGATTCTATATAAACCGGAGGGTTTTAGTCCGTAGGACGAACAACAATCATACCATAGGCTAGCTTCTAGGGTTTAGCCTCTCTGATCTCGTGGTAGATCTACTCTTGTACTACCCATATCATCAATATTAATCAAGCAGGAGTAGGGTTTTACCTCCATCGAGAGGGCCCGAACCTGGGTAAAAACATCGTGTCCCTTGTCTCCTGTTACCATCTGCCTAGACGCACAGTTTGGGACCCCCTACCCGAGATCCGCCGGTTTTGACACCGACATTGGTGCTTTCATTGAGAGTTCCTGCGTAGTCGTCATCTTTAGGCCCGATGGCTCCTCCGATCGTCAACAACAATGCGGTCCAGGCGAGACTTTTCTCCCGGACAGATCTTCATATTCGGCGGCTTTGCCGCTGCGGGCAATTAAGCAGCCATCTGGAGCAGATCGAAAGCTACGCCCCTGGCCATGAGGTCAGATTTGGAAGTTTGAACTACACGGGCGTCCGCAGAGACTTGATCTTCGACGGGTTCGAGCCACAGCCAAGTGCGTCACACTGTCACGAGGGGCATGATCTAGCTCTGCCGCCGAACAGTGCCCTGGAGGCCGCACCAGTGTCCGGTCCAACCCTTAGTTCGGAGCCGACTGCACCAATCGAGGACGGGTGGCTGGACACCGCCTCGGGGGCTGCAATCTCTACGACGATCGAGCCAAACACCATACCTGTCCTTTGCGAAGCTCGTGACTCCAAGGTGCCGGACTCCTCTCCGGACTCCGAACCTTCCGCGCCCCTGCCAATCGAATCCGATTGGGCGCCGATCATGGAGTTCACCGCCGCGGACATCTTTCAGCACTCGCCTTTCGGTGACATTCTAAATTCACTAAAGTCTCTCTCTTTATCAGGAGAGCCATGGCCGGACTATGGTCAGCAAGGTTGGGATGCGGACGATGAAGAAATTCAAAGCCCACCCACCACCCACTTCGTAGCCACTGTCGATGATTTAACCGACATGCTCGACTTCGACTCCGAAGACATCGATGGTATGGACGCCGATGCAGGAGACGACCAAGAACCAGCGCCTACAGGGCACTGGAAGGCCACCTTGTCGTATGACATATACATGGTGGACACCCCAAAGAAGGGAACGACGATGGAACAGCGGAGGATGACCCCTCCAAGAAACAGCCTAAGCGCCGGCGTCAGTGGCGCCGCTCTAAATCCCGCCACAGCAAAAACGGCGATTCTGGCACGGGAGATAATAACACCCTGGACAGTGCCGAAGACAATCCCCTCCATCAGGATTCAGCGCAGGAGGATGGAGAAACCAGCCCTCATGAGAGAGCGGCAGACAGAGAGGTAGAGGACGATAATTACATGCCTCCCTCTGAAGACGAGGCAAGCCTCGACGACGACAACGAATTTGCCGTGCCTGAGGATCCCATCGAACAAGAGCGTTTCAAACGCAGGCTTATGGCCACGGCGAGCAGCCTCAAGAAAAAAAAAGCAACAGCTTAGAGCTGACCAAGACTTGCTAGCCGACAGATGGACTGAAGTCCTTGCAGCCAAAGAGTACGAACTCGAACGCCCCTCCAAGAGCTACCCAAAACGCAAGCTGCTACCCCAAATAGAGGAGGAAGCACCTAGACCTACATCACCAGCGCATGATGCGGACGACCGGCCACCCCGTGGCCGTGACAGAGAGGCCTCTCGGCCCTCCGCTCAAGCCGCACCCCGGCGTCGCTCCAAATAAACAAGGCACGGGGAAACGCACCAGACCTGCGAGATATATTGAAGGACAAGGCAAGGCAAACAAGGTCGATCTACGGATCGCGTGGGCGCCCCACGACACGTGACTATAACCGTCATGCCGGATATGGCAAATCCGGCCGGGCCGAACACAGTAGACAAAGCTCATTTGAGCTACGTTGTGATATAGCCCAACATGAGGCGCCGACACCCACTATGCTTCACGGATGAAGTAATGGATCATCAAATCCCCAAGGGTTTCAAACCCGTAAACATCGAATCATACGATGGCACAACAGATCCGGGCGGTATGGATCGAGGATTATCTCCTTCATATCCACATGGCCCATGGCGATGATCTACACGCCATCAAATACCTCCCACTCAAGCTTAAAGGACCAACTCGGCATTGGCTTAACAGCTTGCCGAGAATCAATTGGTTGTTGGGAGGACACGGAAGCCACATTCCTTGACAACTTCCAGGCACCTATGTGCGACCACCGACGCCGATGACCTAAGCCACATAATTCAGCAGCTAGAGGAATCGGCGGACAATTCGACACGATTCCTAACCAAGAAAAATCAAATAGTCGATCGTCTGCAGACGCGACAAAGCCCTTGCAGCCTTCAAGCATAACATCTGTGACGAGTGGCTTGCCCGGCACCTAGGACAGGAAAAGCCGAAATCCATGGCAGCCCTCACAACACTCATGACCCGCTTTTGCGCGGGAGAAGACAGCTGGCTAGCTCGTAGTAATAACATGACCAAGAGCCCTGGTAATTCGGATACCAAGGACAGCATTGGCAGGTCGCGTTGCAACAAGCAAAAGCACCGCATTAACGGCAACAATGCTGAGGATACGGCAGTTAATGTCGGATTCAGAGGCTCTATACCCGGTCAGCCGAAAAAGCCACTCAAAAGAAATACTCCGGGCCCGTCCAATTTGGACCGAATACTCGATCGCTCGTGCCAGATACACGACACCCCCGAAAAACCAGCCAACCACACCAACAGGGATTGTTGGGTGTTCAAGCAGGCATGCAAGTTAAACACCGAAAACAATGACAAGGGGCTGCATAGCGATGACGAGGAGGAGCCCCGGCCGCCGAACAATAGGGGATGTAAGGGCTTCCCCACAAGTGCGGACGGTGAACATGATATACGCAACCCACATACCCAAAGGGAGCGGAAGCGTGCACTCGAGGGCGTATATGCGTTGGAGCCAAGCCCCAAAGTTCAACCCATGGTCCTCCTGCCCGACCACTTTTGATCGAAGGGACCACCCCACTAGCATCCGCCATGGCGGATTCGCCGCATTGGTTATAGACCTAATCATTGATGGATTTCACCTCACTAGAGTCCTTATGGACGGCGGCAGCAGCCTGAACCTGCTTTATCAGGATACAGTGCGAAAAATGGGCATAGATCCCTCAAGGATTAAACCCACAAAGACGACCTTTAAAGGCGTCATACCAGGTGTAGAGGCCAAGCATGCGAGGCTCGATTACACTTGAGGTGGTCTTCGGATCCCCGGATAATTTCTGAAGCGAGGAGTTAATCTTCGACATAGTCCAGTTCCGCAGTGGCTATCACACACTTCTCGGACGAACCGCATTTGCAAAGTTCAATGTGGTGCCGCACTACGCATACCTCAAGCTCAAGATGCCAGGCCCTCGAGGAGTCATTACGGTCAATGGAAACACCGAACGCTCTCTTCGAACGAAGGAGCATACGGAGGCCCTCGCGGGGGAAGTACAAAGCAGCCTCTCAAGGCAATTCTCAAGTCCGACCATTAAACGTCTGGACACCGTCAAGCGCGCCCGGAGAAACCTACAACAAGACCGCCTGGCACGTTCCGAGCACACGTAGCAATGCGGCCCCAACCCCAGCCCTTGAGAAACTACGAAACATGTACTACGCGTACATAACTACGCTCTGGAAATACCATGGGCATAGGGGGAGGGGCACGACCACGGCATGCCCAAAATGCGGCTCAACCGCACTAGGGGCTCCCGATTTTGTCATTCTTTTTCTTACTTTCAGGACTCCACTCTATGGAAGGCCCTGTCCAGCAGATAATCGCCAAACACACGATGCAACAGCCAGGAGGCGTAAAGCTACGTCGAGTGTCTAGGTGGTCTCTATAACGAGCAGTATACTTGTTTCACATATCATCCCGCAGCTCGCCCCTGGAGGGGGACATGTCAAATAGTCCCATCTCTTGCTTATCGCACTATTTGTATCGTTCTTCTTTTACCACAGACTTTTCGAATAAACAATACATATCTTTTGTCTATTATTGCATTCCTTTTTTATATAAAAATATGTTCAGTTATGACATTATGCAACCATACATTTTGGTACGACCAATACACCAGGGGCTTACGTACCCCATAATATGGTGTGAGAAGTCCGAACACTCTCATGAGTGCGGCACCCCGAACTTATAGCATTATATGCATCGGCTCCGAATCATGTCTTGGGTCAATAGTTGGGTTTGCCCGGCTCCCATGTTTTGGTACCTTACGTTCCGTTATATCAGCTAAGGTAGCACCGGGAGAACTCTTGCGATTGTGCCCCGGTTGAGCTGGGCTAAGCACCTCAGTGGAGAAAGCTAAAACTGACCGTCATGATAGGGCGAGAGCTGGTCGCTGTTCGAGAGGTTTTCGAGTCCCTAAAGACTTATGCCTCTTAGAGCGAGGAGTCGGCTTTGTCCGGCCTAGGCGTGGATAGCGCCCCGAACTCGGTCTTCCGAATACTAGGGGCTTCGCCGAAATTTAAAATTATAGAATTCTATGGCTAAGTGAGAGTGTTCAAGCATTATATTCCGATTGCCTTGTTCGTTGTGTTGAGCGCCTCCTCCAAGGACCCAATAATGGGAAAAAAGCGCTCAAATTTATCCCAACACCCCAACCCTCGTGGCTTGGGGGCAGATGCCGACGACTCGCCATCTCTCAAATTTAATAAACGGCCGCCCAGAAGGTCATATTTTAAATTCAAAAGCGTTGCTTAGCGCATATGAACATGTTTTCAGCGTGAGGATTACAAATGCGAAGTTTACTCAAAATTACATCTTTGGAGCACTCATCCGCTATCTGGCGGGCACCCTTCAGACACCCTCATAATACATCTCGGGCTTGCGATGCTCCTTGCCCGGCGGTGGTCCGTCCATCACAAGCTTCGCCTTCCATCTTGCCCCAAAGTGCACTTTAGCACGGGCAAGGCCTCTGAGCACCTTCGATGCATACAGAGCGCTTGATGACTTCAAGCCTTGGACAGGCATCCACCAGCCGCCTTACCAGCCCGAAGTAGCTCCCAGGCATGGCTTCCCCAGGCCACAGCCGGATTACGAGACCCTTCATGGCCTGTTTGGCCACCTTATGGAGCTCGACCAGCTGCTTCAGCTGGTCGCTCAAAAACCGGGTGTCCGGCCTCAGCATACTGAGACCAGAACACCTTCTCCGTCGAGCTCCCCTCTTTGGCTCGATAGAATGCGGCAGCGTTGGACACACTCCGGGGAAGATCTGCGAATGCTCCTGGAGAGCTCCGGACTCGGATAAGTAACAAGTAATTCACTTTCACATGCTTGCTTTGCATAAAGAATGCCTTACCCGCCGCTATCTTCTTCATCGCCTCAATTTCCTGGAGGGCTTTTTGGGCTTCGGCCTTGGCAGATTTGGCGCTCTCAAGCGCCGAGGCGAGCTCGGACACTCGAGTCTTTGAGTCAAGCTCCAAACTCTCGTGTTTTTCCACGAGAGCCTGGAGCTCTTTCTGCACCTCCGCCACCTGCGCTTCCTGCTTTTCTCACTGGGTACGCTCCACGGCCGGATTTTCTTCGGCCTTGGACAGCGCTTCCTTCAGGGTCGCCACCTGGGTTGTGGCCCCTGTAATACTCACGTTGGTCCTGTCATTTTTTGCAACCACATCTTTTTTATATACTTACATAAGGTATTACTTACCTTCCTTGTCCTCGAGCTGCTTCTTGGCAAGGCCGAGCTCGTTCTCGGACCGCTTGAGGCTCTGCTTCAATGCATTGACCTCTGCAGTCAGTGCGGCAGAGGCCAGCACAGCCTGCATTCCCATATTGACATACTTATGTTAGACTCCTGCGTATATCTTTTTTGATCCTCAGTTCGGCTTTTCTTTCCGAACACCAATCTGAGCATCAGGGGCTACTGTCTATGCGGTAATATTTTTACATATCTTAAATACATACCTCAATGCCGGTTAGAAGGTCGGCACGAGCTTCAGTCGGCCAGCTCTTGGCGGATCGAACCTTTTGGATCACCACACTCATAATAGTGTGGTGCTCCTCGTCGATGGAGGCGCCGTTAAGCACCTCCGGCCAGATTATCCGGTGCCTCCGGTTGGGCCGGAGGCCACCGGCGTCGTAAACTTGCCCTTCTTAGTAGGGGGCGCTGCGGATTCAAACTGTTGAAGGTTCGGTGCGGTGTCCGGCCCAGGCTGGACTTGGAGCCCTTGGGGTCTTATCCCTTTGCGCCTGGAGTCCGGGAGGTCGCCTTGCCGCGCCTCCAGGACCACCTCCTCCTGGCTTGGACCCTTTTGGGACTCCCCCTCGGCATCGTCCGCTGGGCGAGGGGAGGAGGCGGCCGGAAGTAAAGTGCTATTCAAATCCGACGAACCCAGCGAGCCGCTCGACGAAGCGTCGAGCCCGGCCTTGGGCGGACTGCATGATTATATTCGGCGTCAGAAGATACTGTGCAACAGAGGAATGCCGTGAGTTATTCTGGTATCCGGATACTTACGATTTTGCCAGGGGCTTGGCCCTGGATGGCCACTCCTCTTCGCCGTCGTCGACGTTGGTGGAGTAGTCCGGAGGAAGAGTCCTTCCCTTCTTGGACCCTACCACCCCCCCCAGTTGGGGCGGTCTTCCTTTTCATTCCTCCCCCCGCTGGAGGGGGAGAGGCTTCTTCTTCCTCCTCCTCGTCTTCGAGGAGGAGTGCGCCTCGAAGTCACCGGACGATGAATCCGGCACCACTGGGCGCCCGGAACTCTTTCGAGTACCCGTGGCCTTCTTCTTGGCCTTCTTCTCCGGCACCACGTAAGGTGCCGGAACCAGCAGCCCGTCAAGCGGGCGTCCGCTGGATGTTCGGGCAAAGGAGCCAGACAGTCGATCTGTCCGTTCTTCTTCTGCCATTCCTGTCAAAGGAACGGGAGCTTAGATCCCGCATAGAGTCAAACTATGAAAAACAAGTATCCCATAAAGGGTAAAATAAGCTTACTACGCTGGCTAGGCGCTTCGCGCGGAATCCGCGATCCTCGGTGATGGGAGGGGGAACCTCGGCGCCCTTGAATAGCACCTTCTAGGCATCCTCGTGCGTTGTGTCAAAGAGCCTGGTCAGAGTTTGGTGTTGGGCCGGGTTGAACTCCCACAAGTTAAAAGCCCGTCGTTGACACGGGAGGATCCGGCGGATGAGCATGACCTGGACTACATTGACGAGTTTAACCATTTTGTCCACCAGGTCTTGGACGCAGATTTGGAGTCCGGTCCGCTCTTCCGAATTACCCCATGACAGGCCCTTCTCTTTTCAGGAGGTGAGCCGTGTGGGGATGCCAGATCAGAATTCCGGGGGCCGCTACCCATTCAGGGTCACGCGGCTCGGTGATGTAGAACCACCCCGATTGCCACCCCTTTATGGTCTCCACGAAGGAGCCCTCGAGCCATGTAACGTTGGGCATCTTGCCCACCATGGCGCCCAAGACTCTGCTTGTTGGCCGCCCACTACCTTCGGCTTGACATTGAAGGTCTTCAGCCATAAGCCGAAATGGGGCTTGATGCGGAGGAAGGCCTCGCACAAGACGATAAACGCCGAGATGTTGAGGACGAAGTTCGGGGCCAGATTGTGGAAATCCAGGCCGTAGTAGAGCATGAGCCCCCGGACAAATATGTGAAGTGGGAAACCTAGCCCGCGGAGGAAATGGGTGAGGAACACCACCCTCTCATGGGGCCTGGGGGTGGGGATGAGCTGCCCCTTGTCGGGGAGCCGGTGCGCGATGTCGTTAGACAAGTATTCGACCTCCCTCAGCTTCTTGATGTGTCCCTCCGTGACGGAGGAGACCATCCACTTGCCTCCCGCTCCGGACATGGCTGGAGAAGGTAGAGGTGGGATGTGCGAACTTGGGCGCTGGAGCTCGAGTACGCGAAAGTGGATAAGCAAAGGAGGAAGAAGGCGTAGATGGAAAAGGTTGATCCTTATCCCCTTATATGGGCGGACGAAACTATGTGCCCCCACCAGCCTGGTAAAACTCGCTTATCTCCCAAGCGTCAGAATTAATGGCACGGTTGGGTCACCCACGCCTCGCATTGATGAGAATCCCGGAATAAGGGGACACGATCTCTGCTTCAACAAGACGTGCCAAAGGAAACCGCCTCGCTAAGTGCTACCGAGGTGGGATAGTAAAAAAATCGAATAAAGGCTTGGCTGCAGGTGATGTCACGCTGCAGATACGTCGCCAGATTGGATTTGTGTAAATATTATTCTCTACGGTGGTATGTGGAACTTATTTTGTAGAGCAGACACTATCCTTGTGTTCAAAATCTTCTATGAAGTATTCGGAGGAGGAACCCGCCTTGCAATGCCGAAGACAATCTGCGCGCCGGACTCGTCGTCATTGAAGCCTGGTTCAGGGGCTACTGAGGGAGTCCTGGATTAGGGGTGTCCGGATGGCCGGACTATGACCTTTGGCCGGACTCCTGGACTATGAAGATACAAGATTGAAGACTTCGTCCCCTGTCCGGATGGGACTTTCCTTGGCATGGAAGGCAATCTTGGCGATACGGATATGTAGATCTCCTCCCATTGTAACCGACTCTATGTAACCCTAACCCTCTCCGGTGTCTATATAAACCGGAGGGTTTTAGTCCGTAGGATGAACAACAATCATACCATAGGCTAGCTTCTAGGGTTTAGCCTCTCTGATCTCGTGGTAGATTTACTCTTGTACTACCCATATCATCAATATTAATCAAGCATGAGTGGGGTTTTACCTCCATCGAGAGGGCCCGAACCTGGGTAAAAATATCGTGTCCCTTGTCTCATGTTACCATCCGCCTAGACGCACAGTTCGGGACCCCCTACCCGAGATCTGCCGGTTTTGACACCGACAGTGTAGATGTAGAGTAGATACAAGTCGACAGGTGGGCACGATGGTAGTGAGATAATGTGATGCAACACTAGAGGTGCCACGTGGAGCGTTTAACTGGTCAACTAGTCATGTCATGAGCAAATACAGAGTTGTACGGTGAGCCCGTGACTATATAATAACCAATAAACATAAACGGTGACCGTAATGAGTGGATTATGAAGTCCAATGTATGTATCGTGCTTTCGCTTCAAATATAATGATCATCATTGCATATATTGCGAGAGAAAGATGAAACACGCGTGAATTTTCAGGGGGCTTACTTTTAGAGGACCTGGAGATAGTTTTGTGTGCATACATGAAAGGGGCGTACAGGGAGGGTGTATGCGATGGAGAGAGAGAGATGCTCTTCGTTTCTCTTTATTATGACTAACTTTGTATATAATATAAAAATATACAAATTCATAGTGCAGAATAAATATCATTGTGGACACCATGCAATGCAAATTAGCGTTCGTACTCCTCCATATAACTTTGTAATGTTGTATATATGTAGAAACTCTAAAATAAGTTTTTGGCCACACTTTATTCAAAAGGAATGTTGTATGCGAAATAAACATGAAGAGATGGCTCTTTAGATCAATGGGGTACGTGATGTAACATGTGTGAATGTGTAGTTGATGCATTTGGCGGGGCCTAGAGAGGTATGTGTGTGTATTACGTATTCGAGAGAGGCATGGATAGAGGGGCCGACGGGGGGCGTGGGAGAGATAGCACGAGAAATGAGAGGGTCTAGAGAGAGAGAGAGACGAATATGAGGTCACGACAAGAGATTCCATTCCCTTGAGTGTGTATATGCAAGGGGGGAGGGAATAGAGGCACCAGGAGAAATTTTCTGTGTGTGTGGTGTTTGTGTTGGTATGTGTGGATGTGAGAAGATAATGAGACGTGGGGGCAGAGGGTGTGTCACCGCGTGAGGTCCGGTGGGTCGAGGTGAGGCCCTTCATTCGGTTCCGTCCTGCGCCACATTGGTCGGCCCATGACACATTTAGGAAGACCCATGGATGATGAGTCGTACAAGACAAAGATAGCAGAATTGTGAAGGACTCTGTGTCCACTGACAAAGCCGTCTAGGATTTGTAACCCTAGGTTCTCGGACTAAGGTAACCCCTTTATCTCTGATATTACTATTCATCCAACCTAACTTTAAGGGGCATCCTACAGAATGCTTTGCTAGAATCATACTCGTCGATTAGGAAGAGAGGTGTGAGACAATGCGTGAGAGACAGGCGTAAAGATAATGTGCGTACATGAGACGCGTAGGCAGGTCCATGTATATAGAAAGGGTCGATGAGGATTGTGCGTGTGTATGTTTGCGAGAGGAAGAGTGCTTGTGATAAAGGTTAGTGAAAACAGTTGTAAATGGTTACGAGAGGGAGGGAGGGTTATATCTAGAGCATGTGTGCGAGAAAGACACCTCGAGAGAGTGTGTGAGCATGTGTGAGAGACCACCGATGGAGAGTGAAACTACACGTAAAAGACTGCTCTACACATTGATTAAAGATATAAATTGTATCCAAATATTAGGATGGGATCATGATATTTTCAATTCTGTCACAGCCCCAGATCACCCCTTGTTTGTTTTTGCTTTAGCATCCATGCATCATGTTTAATTTCCATGAAATTTGAAATGGGGATGACCAAGCCCTAGCACTAAAACAATTCAAATAGGTTCAACTTCAAAGTATCTTCAAAGAACCCAAATTGGTTTGCAAAAATGTTCATGATTAATGGAAAAAGGTGAAAACCATATCCAGAGGTGATGGATATTTTTCCAAGACATTTTTGGATTTTTGAATAAACCATATTGTATTTGAATTGGGGCATTTAAATACTATTAATATTTTTAAATGCTCCAACAATTCTGAAAATAGTTAAGGGCCTCTATAATAATTCAGTTAATGCCCACAATTATTTTCAGGATTTATTTAAATGATTTGGTGCTAAGCTAAATCAAAACAAATTACGTAAAATAGAAAAACAGAAATAAAGAAAGAGAGAGAGAAACCTTACCGGCTTACCAAGACAGCCCAACCGGCTTTGCATCAGAGCAGCCCACCGGCAAAAACAGGCCCAGCCCAACTCCCCACTGTCTTCAACCTCTCGCCAAGAGGCGAGGCGTGTCGACGCTGCCAGCAGCCACCTCCACCTGCCGCTTCACTTCCCGACGCCTGGGCGCCTCGCAGCGCCACGAACCCCCTCGACCCCTGGACCCCTCGCTCTCTCCCTCTCCCTCGTTCCCTCCTCTGTCTCGCTCTCTCTCCCGAACCCGAACGAGGCTCGCCGGGCGCCGATCGCTGCACCATGGCCACAGCCACCCCTTGCCCCTCTGGTCCCCAGAGCTCCGCCTCGACCCCTCTTCCACCCCACCGATCCACGGCCCTCTAGGCCCTGCTTCATTGTCATCGCGGTCATCCCCAACCTCGGGCAACCGAGCCCCTCGCCGATTCGCGCCGCCTCCGCCCCCGAGCCCACTGACCCTCCAAACGGACTCACGGTGAGCCCCCGAGTCGTTCCCCCCTTCTCCCCTGGTCTCTCTCGACCCCTAGGCCATAGCCCCGTCTTGGCCGAGAACCCCACGCCGCCGGCGATGTCGCCGCCGTCACTGCAGCCAGTAAAGCTCGAAACCGAGCACGGAACCGTGCTCCTAGCATCCTCAGGAGCTCGGTGAGCCCCTTAGCCAGCCCTCCCGTCCTCTGTAGGCATGCGCCGCTCGAACCCGAACTCCGGTCGCCGCCAAAGGTCGTCGCCGGCAAGATTCCGGCTGCCCCGTAACCACCCGTCTGGTCCATCAGATGCGCGAGTGCAAGAGCTCCTTCCCGGTGCGCTCAAGGCCAAACCACCGCCAAGCTCAAATCCGAGCAGCGCCGCCCGTCGTTTTGGTCGCCGCCGGCCAGGTTCCGGCGAGGCCGACGTGGCGACGTCATTAGCCACTAATGACCCCGCTAACCACCCACCTCCTTCACTGACATACGGGCCCCCAGCGCCCATTTAGGCTAGCCTAATTTTTCTGTTTAGATTAGTGCTAAGCATGAGGCCCCACGTGTCGCCTTGACTTTGACTTAGTCAAAGTTGATCGAACCCACTGTCGGCGACCGACTAACCCAGGCTCATCGACCAATGGGTCCCGCAGGTCGTTTGACCACTGGCCATTGTTGACTTCGCCGACGTCACACCGACGTCGGTGACCTAATAAAGTATTTTCTGGATTTAATCTTATTCAGAAATTTCAGAAAATACCCCAAACTTCAAATATTCATAACTTTTAATCAGAACTCCAAATCAAATAATTTATATATGGAAAATGATCGTAAAAATATGAAGAATCTGTTTATGCCATGATCATGCATGTTTGAACAAGTTAACCTCACTGAATAAGATGAATCATGATTAGGGCAAATTATGAAATAACATTTGGAGTTGGAATTTGTTCTTGATTGAGTTCCACTTCAATTAACTTGACTAGATATTGCATTAGGTGAATTCATTACCTTAATATGACATGTCATCCATGTGAATGTGCATTGCATTGATTGTGTTCTCCCTTGTTTGCCGGTAATTGTCCCCTCTCAGTAGACGACGTACCGACGATGAATTCGATGACACCGATGAAGAACTATATTATCTTCAGAAGTGCCAGGCAAGCAAAACCCCCTTGTTCATTCCGATATAATCCCACTCTCTCGCTCCTGCTCTATTTTATTGCATTAGGACAACAACGACTCATGTGTTACTTGTCATGTAGCTGAACCCCTTTATCCTCTCGCATGACCTGTCATTCCACAAGAATTAGATGAAACCCACTAGCATGAGTAGGAGTTGTTTGAGCCATGTTGTGCCTACTCATTCATGCTTGTGTCATGCCTGCCATCGCTTAGAGTTGAGTCATGTCTGATTCATCGGGAATGAATGTGAATGGTTGTGTGAACATGTCCTACTGTGTGTGAGCTAAGTGTGTGAACACGATTTGGTAAAGGTAGCGGTGAGAGGCCTTGTAGGAGTACATGGTGGGTTGTCTCATTGCAGCCGTCCTCAGGAACTGAGTTCTGTGTTTGTGATCCATGAAACAGTTACTACCACGCATTGGGCCCGAAAGCAATGGACCCTCTCGGCTTCTTAACCACTCTTGTCCTCAGTCCGGGAGTTGCAAGTATTTTCTTGTTTGTAGTATCTTTGGGGCCGCCATAACGCTGACCATAGGGGTGGGTTGTGTTGCGGTAGGCACCGTGTGGCCCGGTGTACCGATTCGCCCGTTTGGTGTCTCGGGAACCCTGCACACATCGTTCGGGCTGTATGGGAAACCTCGGCGGACTCCCTGCGGATGGAACCCGAATAGGCGATAAACCTGGACTAGGGACTTGTGTGTCTAGGTAGGTCGTGGCCGACACCCACGTTGGGCTTCCGCTTGAAGGTTGCCGAGTACATGTCGTGTAAACGGCGGTAAGTGGTGAGAGCGTGTGAAGAAGTACACCCTGCAGGGTTTAATATGATCTATTCGAATAGCCGTGTCCATGGAGAAGGACTTACGGGTTGCCTATATCAGTTCATAGACAAGTGAAAGTGGATACTCTAAAATGCGCAAGATAAGCGTGAGTGCTATGGATGGCGTTCTCGTAGGGAGACGGGAGCGGATCCATAGTGGTGTATTGATATGGTGAATATGTGGACTCGTGTGCGCCACCTCAAAAGAGTTACTTGCAGTCGTAGTTCAGGATAGCCACCGAGTCAAAGCCGGCTTGCTGCAGTCAAACTCCACCACCCCAATGATGCATATGTAGCTAGTTCTGATGTAAGTCTTGCTGAGTACGTTTGTACTCACGTTTGCTTATTTTACGTTTTGTAGAGAGACTCAGTCTCGCTAGTAGTTCCGCTTGGACTTCGACGGTTAGCTTGTTACCTCAGCTACGATCTTGTGCCCTCGGCAGGATCTGGTAGATAGTCAGGCTTCTCAGCCTTCTTCATTTATAGTTGTCTGTACTCGGACATGTTTAGCTTCCGCTTGTGCTTTGACTTGTATGCTCTGAGTGTTGGGTCATGAGACCCATGTTTGTAATATCTCGCTCCTCGGAGCCTATTGAATAAATATTTGAGTCGTAGAGTTATGTTGTGATGCCATGTTGTATCTACACATATCGAGAATATTGTGTGTATGTTTGAAATGCTTGGTATGTGTGGGATCCGACAAACTAGTTGTTTATCCTTGGCAGCCTCTCATATGGGGAAATGTAGTCTCGTGCTTACGAGCGATAGTAGTCCGCTTCTGACCCGGTTCACCGGAGTCCTGCTAGCCCTGCACTACTGCTTGGACACTTGATCGGCCGGCATGTGTTTCACTTCTCCTATGTCCGTCCCTTTGGGGAAATGTCATGCGGTGTTATTCGGAGTCCCGCCTAGCCTGCTACAGCCCGGGATACCGGAGTCCTGTTAGCCCAGTGCTACAGCCCGAATTTATACGTTGATGACCGACATGCTCGATGTGATTCATGTATGCCTGTCCCCATAGGTTAGTGCCGCTTTGGGTTCACGACTAGCCATGTCGGCCCGGTTCTTGTCATATGGATGCTAGCGACACTATCATATACGTGAGCCAAAAGGCGTAAACGGTCCTGCCATGGTAAGGCGACACCGTGGGAATACCGTGCGTGAGGCCGCAAAATGATATGATGTGTTACATGCTAGATCGGTGTGACTTAGGATTGGGGTCCCGACAGTGTTGGTATCGGGCGTGATCGTCAGAGGATTACCAAGCCAAACTGGTCGGGTTGTGTCTAGAAATGCTTTAGCTATGTAAGGGAATTGATTGTGGAAGGGAACGTAAGGCTCTTTTTACTCCTTATACCTCATGGCCTTCTGATCTGAGTCATCCTCTTCTTTTCTACGGGGTTTAAGAACTAGGCCTCCCATCTATCTATCAGGATGGCGTGTTACTAATCCGTAGACTTTTAAGATTGTTGGTTTTAAGCCCCAGTTCAGTTCCTACTACTTTTGTATGATAATTGCTGATCTCGGAACCTTGATATTGTGATGTTGAGTGGTTATGCCACCCATTTTGCAGGATGTCTCAAATCATTTTGAGCATTTACAGCCGTTATGCTGTCCTAGTCATCCCAGGTCTCTAAATAGTCTGATGCATTTGCAATCCCTTCCTCCCGTTTTTGATGCCCTTTTGGTCAGAATAAGCACACTAACCGGTGCGTTGAGGTAATTTATTGCCTTGACATATATGTTGGAACTATTATTATGACCTTAGGTGTTTAGGAAGTCACCTAGCAATTTAGCAATGCTTTTGAATCCCCGGTGTGATGATTCTGGCCATTATTCTTGAAAGCATCCCGTGATGTTATTAGTTAGTAGGCATTCTACTCCTGGGTTTCTGAACCCGAAATTCACCCTACTTCATGTTGTTAGTATTTGCTAGTTCCCTTAGGATATTAGTAACCTTGCGACAGTCCTCGAGGTCCGTGGTATTTCCTTCTTCCAAATGCCATGAACTATTTATGGCAGAAGTTCTTTTGAACCAAAAGATCACAATCAGAGTACTCTTGAGGAGTTCTCCATTCCATATTGTGAATCTGCCAATTCTACTTTCTGCATGGGTTATCCGGGAGAAATGTTGAGCTTTGCTCGACGTACTAATCTATGCACCCACAACTCAGAAAATTATATGTTTCTTGAGTTGTCCCTCTTTAGTTGTATCCTGACCCCCGTCTATCAGTTGATAGTCAGGAGTAGTCGTGCTCTCGTCCTCATCGATGTCTATTATCCTTGTGGTCCGTCAAGCCATTCTGTTCTGGAATGACTAGGAGAAACAAACTCCAGTACCTCATCCATATCTAGGATTGGGTCAAAGTAGTTGTATCCCGCAGATCAAAATGCCAATCCAGCTTTGATTCTGTTCTACCTTGGAGTGTTACCATCTTTATGTCAAGTGTGTCATAAGAATTGCACCACTCTCATGAATTCTTGACGTAGTGATACTTCTCGCTATCATTATTCATTCCTCGGTCCCGTGTTGATGCAACCGGAATGTCGACAAGTGAATTGTGATGTGTGAAATCGATACTCCGAGCAACTCGTTGCTTGGCAGCTAGTGGACAATATCCTCACTCTTAGCGTGTTGGTTATTAAATCATCATCCTAAGATTGATCGTGCTACCTAGTCCTTATTCTGGTGCACACTTCGATTGATGAGTTAGGATTATATCAAGTCCTCACTCATTTGTTCATATCGTCTTGCCCTTAAAAGTAAGGTTGTTCTCGAGCTTAGTAACATATCGGTGGTTTGTGATTTTCCGAATATCCTCTCGGAAGTATTACCAGGTTGTCCCCTGACTGTTATGTTGAGCTCGTGATCAAGTTGGTTTCTTTGTGAACCACCCTTCTCCAAGAATCTGTGTTGGATATCCCTAAGCTAGGTTGTTAAGCTAGACAACAACTTGGAGAGTTGGAAGATAAAAGCTTGCCTAACCTAGTTCGATCCAATGGGATATTCTTGTGTAGTGTGTGTCGAAGAAAGATGATATCTTCATCGATTGGTCCTCGTGATCGATTCTTTGGATCTATTGTCTTATCAATCCTTTGACTTGAGTGTGGGCAATCGTCAAGTCAAATCAGAACCAACGATATTCGTGATGTTGTCTTACTCGTGGTTGACCCCTCGAGCATACACCATTACATCTTTTGGTCTGACCAATGCTAACACCGTGTTCACATGATGGTGGAAGTCCAGTGATATGGAAATTCCGATGAGTTGTTGTTGAGCCCATCAGCAGCATTTTGTCTTCCCCATGAGTCATGTTGAACATCAATCTAGTGTTGGAAACTTTATAAGCAATGTCTTCGTGTTTCGTTCATGAAGCATATGTTTGGATGGAAGTAGTGACTTCCTCGAATTCATGTGCTTTAGGTGTAAGTTGCCGCCATGAATTCGAGAAAGGTTTGTTTTGTTTCCTTTGGAATCATTCCAAATCAGTCATGCACGTCTGAAGTATTCTATGGTCCGATAGATCGATCATCTTCATTCCATATGCAATTCCTAGCACTCCAAGCCACCGATTGAATTGTTCCGGAGAAGAAATTCCTTCCTAAGAGCTAATCCGACTTATGTAAGGACTTGATATCCTCGATGATGGTTCCCAACAAGAACTTCGGTAGTGTTTTGTTATAAGACTACTACGTGGTCATACTTGTCTTGGACAACATGTTCACATGTTAGTAGCGTAACCCGCTCATGTTTTGGAGCTTGCTATCGTAGTTCATTCCCGAGAATCTCGCAACATCTTCTCGCCGATTTGTGTTGCAAACTTTCATTTTTTCTTCTAGACTCGATGAGTCCGAATATCCTAACACCAATCGCATCTGAATCTCAGGCAGATATGATGGTTGGAACATTCCCAGCATTTGCATTTTGTTCCCAGCTTGCATTCCGTCGTGCCAATTTTCTATGGGCTGCCTTCTTAGTAATTCTTGTCTAGGATCATCTTTAAAAGTGGACTTACCATGGGTCCCTCCACCTCCGATGATAAGCAAAAATCATCCATTGCGTTGTCTTCAACAAGATAGTTCACATCATCCATTCTAGTCCGGGTGTACCATTCCTTTGCACTCCACCAAGCGATCGTTTGTGATTGCCTTAGGCTGGTATAAAGAGTTTCAATGATGTTATATCAAAAGTAATTCTTTTTGCCACTTAAGGGAATAGTTCTTTGCGTCACCTTTCCTAAGGTGTCCGTTATGGAATCATGGCAATCATCTCCTTGTTACTTTGAAACATGCACCATTTTACTTAAGCGTGGAATGGTTGCCTACCAATTTGAACCTTCGTCATCCGTTGCTTCTCCATCATTACTAATGTGTGTTTGGTGTCTCAACTCAAGAGTTGTTTTTACGTCTCTCCATGAACTGATTTTGAGTTGCTCGATCTTCAAGAAGATTAAATCCTGTAGGGTCTCCCCCTTCGTTCTGTTGTCGTGTCGAGTGAAGATCCCGAAAGCAAAGACGTCAAGACCAAGATGATGGAGTGAATCAACATCTTCGAGAAGGGCAAATGGATCATGAAGATTGTGATAGTTTTGTGACTCCCCTTTTTCCTCTTACCTCACGTCTTGAATCTCGGGGCGAGATTCTTGTTTAGTGGGGGTGAGTTGTCACAGCCCCAGATCAGCCCTTGTTTGTTTTTGCTTTAGCATCCATGCATCATGTTTAATTTCCATGAAATTTGAAATGGGGATGACCAAGCCCTAGCACTAAAACAATTCAAATAGGTTCAACTTCAAAGTATCTTCAAAGAACCCAAATTGGTTTGCAAAAATGTTCATGATTAATGGAAAAAGGTGAAAACCATATCCAGAGGTGATGGATATTTTTCCAAGACATTTTTGGATTTTTGAATAAACCATATTGTATTTGAATTGGGGCATTTAAATACTATTAATATTTTTAAATGCTCCAACAATTCTGAAAATAGTTAAGGGCCTCTGTAATAATTCAGTTAATGCCCACAATTATTTTCAGGATTTATTTAAATGATTTGGTGCTAAGCTAAATCAAAACAAATTACGTAAAATAGAAAAACAGAAATAAAGAAAGAGAGAGAGAAACCTTACCTGCTTACACAGCCCAACCGGCTCGGCATCAGAGCAGCCCAGCCGGCAAAAACAGGCCCAAATTTCAACTCCCCACTGCCTTCAACCTCTCGCCAAGAGGCGAGGCGTGTCGACGCTGCCAAGCAGCCACCTCCACCCTGCTCGCTTCACTTCCCCGGCCTTTCTGGGCGCCTCGCGGCGCCCACGAACCCCTCGACCCCTGGACCCCTCGCTCTCTCCCTCTCCTCGTTCCCTCCTCTGTCTCGCTCTCTCTCCCGAACCCGAACGAGGCTCACGGGCGCCGATCACTGCATTCGGCCACAGCCACCCCTTGCCCCTCTGCCGTCCCAGAGCTCCGCCTCGACCCCCTCTTCCACCCCACCGATCCACGGCCCTCCGGAGGCCCTGCTTCATTGTCATCGCGGTCATCCCCAACCTCGGGCAACCGAGCCCCTCGCCGTCGATTCGCCGCACTCCGGCCGCCCCCGAGCCCACTAACCCTCCAAACGGACTCACGGTGAGCCCCCGAGTCGTTCCCCCCTTCGCTTCGGGTCTCTCGACCCCTAGGCCATAGCCCGTCTTGGTCGAGAACCCCACGCCGCCGGGCGATGTCGCCGCCACATCGCAGCCAAGAAGCTCGAAACCGAGCACGGAACCGTGCTCCTAGCATCCTCAGGAGCTCGGTGAGCCCCTTAGCCAGCCCTCCCGTCCTCCGCTCGAACCCGAACTCCGGTCGCCGCCAAAGCTCGTCGCCGGCAAGATTCCGGCTGCCCCGTGACCACCCGTCTGGTCCATCAGATGCGCGAGTGCAAGAGCTCCTTCCCGGTGCGCTCAGCGCGCCAAACCACCGCCCGAAGCTCAAATCCGAGCCGCGCCGCCGTCGTTTTGGTCGCCGCCGGCCAGGTTCCGGCGAGGCCGACGTGGCGACGTCATTAGCCACTAATGACCCCGCTAACCACCCACCTCCTTCACTGACATACGGGCCCCAGCGCCCATTTAGGCTAGCCTAATTTTTCTGTTTAGATTAGTGCTAAGCATGAGGCCCCACGTGTCAGCTTGACTTTGACTTAGTCAAAGTTGACCGGGCCCACCTGTCAGCGACCTGACTAACCCAGACTCACTGACCAATGGGTCCCGCAGTCGATTTGACCTCGGCCGCCTGTTGACTTCGCCGACGTCACATCGACGTCAGTCGATTTAATAAAGTATTTTCTGGATTTAATCTTATTCAGGAAATTTCAGAAAATACCCCAAACTTCAAATATTCATAACTTTTAATCTGTAACTCCAAATTAAATAATTTATATATGGAAAATGATCAGAAAAATATGAAGAATCTGTTTATGCCGTGATCATGCATGTTTGAACAAGTTAACCTCACTGAATAAGATGAATCATGATTAGGGCAAATTATGAAATAACATTTGGAGTTGGAATTTGTTCTTGATTGAGTTCCACTTCAATTAACTTGACTAGATATTGCATTAGGTGAATTCAGTACCTTAATATGACATGTCATCCATGTGAATGTGCATTGCATTGATTGTGTTCTCTCTTGTTTGCCGGTAATTGTCCCTCTCAAGAGACGGCGCATCGACGATGAATTCGATGACACCGATGAAGAACTATATTATCTTCGTAAGTGTCGTGCAAGCAAAACCCCTTGTTCATTCCGATATAACCCCACTCTCTCGCTTCGCTCTATTTTATTGCATTAGGACAACAACGACTCATGTGTTACTTGCTGCGGTAGCTAAACCCCTTTATCCTCTCGCATGACCTGTCATTCCACAAGAATTAGATGAAACCCACTAGCATGAGTAGGAGTTGTTTGAGCCATGTTGTGCCTACTCATTCATGCTTGTTGTCATGCACCATCGCTTAGAGTTGAGTAAGGTCTGATTCATCGGGAATGAATTGGAATGGTTGTGTGAACATGACCTACTGTGTGTGAGCTAATTGTGTGAACACGATTTGGTAAAGGTAGCGGTGAGAGGCCATGTAGGAGTACATGGAGGGTTGTCTCATTGCAGCCGGCCCTCGTGAACTGAGTTCTGTGTTTGTGATCCATGAAACAAGCATTACCACGCATTGGGCCCGAAAGCAATGGACCCTCTCGGCTTCTTAACCACTCTTGTCCTCGGTCCGGAGTTGCAAGTAGTTTCGTGTTTGTAGTATCTTTGGGGCCGCACGCAACGCTGACCATAGGGGTGGGTTGTGTTGCGGTAGGCACCGTGTCTGCATGTACCGATTCGCCCGTTTGGTGTCTCGGGAACCCCGCATATCGTTCGGGCTGTATGGGAAACCTCGGCGGACTCCTGCGGATGGAACCCGAATAGGCGATAAACCTGGACTAGGGACTTGTGTGTTTAGGTAGGTCGTGGCCGACACCCACGTTGGGCTTCCGCTTGAAGGTTGCCGAGTACATGTCGTGTAAACGGCGGTAAGTGGTGAGAGCGGATCCATAGTGGTGTATTGATATGGTGAATATGTGGACTCGTGTGCGCCACCTCAAAAGAGTTACTTGCAGTCGTAGTTCAGGATAGCCACCGAGTCAAAGCTGGCTTGTCAGTCAAACTCCACCACCCCAATGATGCATATGTAGCCGCTCGATGTAAGTCTTGGTTGAGTACGTTTGTACTCACGCTTGCTTATTTTACGTTTTGCGAGAGACTTCAGTCTCGCTAGTAGTTCCGCTTGGACTTGACGGTTAGCTTGTTACCTCGGCTACGATCTTGTGCCCTCGGCAGATCTCGGTAGATAGTCGACTTCTCAGCCTTCTTCATTTATAGTTATGCGTACTCGAGACATGTTTAGCTTCCGCTTGTGCTTTGACTTGTATGTTTCGAGTGTTGGGTCATGAGACCCATGTTTGTAATATCTCGCTCCTCGGAGCCTATTGAATAAATATTTGAGTCGTAGAGTTATGTTGTGATGCCATGTTGTATCTACACATGTCGAGCATATTGTGTGTATGTTTGAAATGCTTGGTATGTGTGGGATCCGACAAACTAGTTGTTTATCCTTGGCAGCCTCTCATATGGGGAAATGTAGTCTCGTGCTTCTGAGTGATAGTAGTCCGCTACAGCCCGGTTCACCGGAGTCCTGCTAGCCCAGCACTACTGCTTGGACACTTGACTGGCCGGCATGTGTTTCACTTCGTTCCTATGTCTGTCCCTTCGGGGAAATGTCACGCGGTGTTATTCGGAGTCCTGCTTAGCCTGCTACAGCCGGGATACCGGAGTCCTGTTAGCCCAAAGGTTACAGCCCGAATTTATACGTTGATGACCGACATGCTCGATGTGATTCATGTATGCCTGTCCCCATAGGTTAGTGCCGCTTTGGGTTCATGACTAGCCATGTCGGCCCGGGTTCTTGTCATATGGATGCTAGCGACACTATCATATACGTGAGCCAAAAGGCGCAAACGGTCCCGGGCCATGGTAAGGCGACACCCGTGGGAATACCGTGCGTGAGGCCGCAAAATGATATGATGTGTTACATGCTAGATAGGTGTGACTTAGGATCGGGGTCCTGACAAATTCGCGTAAGGAGCGGTCATTGATCCATCAGACATCTAGATTCTATCGAATTTGAGCATGTCTATGTTATTATTCGACACAATTGATCCACATAGTTAGTATTTTGAACTCCAGACAATGCATCGCTTTAGCAATCGAATATAAACGTGAGTATAGTTCATGTTGTGTGTGTAAAGCACATTATACATACGAAAGTTACACAATGGACATTATAAATAGCTACATATGAACTAGCAAACATTTGAATTCAGCTTAAGTTGGTTTAAAAAAAATTGAATTCAACATGACGTCCATTCAATTATTTGAATTTGATATCATGGCATTTGTAAACCATACCTAAATTATGGGGGCACCAATCTTTGCTCTGATTTTATACATAATAGCATATGTAGTCGTGTACAAAATAGATTCAAATTTAGCTCCTCCATTCCAAAATAATCGTAGTTATAGGATTTTCAAGTGTCAAAATTTCAAAAAGAAGCGGATAATTTAATGAGGTTTTCAAACATACAAGGTCAAATATAACGTTGTCTATTTAGGTCAATCCTCATAGTTCAAGAGTACTCTAAACGTGGATGCTTCGCTTCAAAATTTCGAACGGTTACCAAAAGAGCCTCTACTACTTTGAAACCGCGTGAGACCAATGTTTGGTAGTACAAGGAAATTACTTTTCTAATAACTCCGACCGTGAAACCCACGCCGCCCGACGTCCAAAGGTCTAAACCGGGGTAGGTTTGTAGCTTCATCTAGACACCACGCAACCGCCAAAAAACATTCATACACAATGGCCGCCTAAGCACACATGCTGCTGGCCGAAATCGCCCCGCCCACCATTTGGGACACCTGGGATTACCATCCTACCCCGACCCGCAGATGGGTCCGAAATTTAAGAGGGGGCAAAGTTTGTACTTTCCCCAAATTTCAAACAAGCGGCCCCATCTTCTGCTCAAAAACCACAAACAAGCGCGTCCCTGCATCAAACATGGTTCCCCCCACCCGTCTGATTCCCCATTCGTACTCCGTGGGCGCCAAAACTACCTCTCCACCAGCCGCGAAACCCCGGCGTCCTCCGTCCGCCACCCCATCCAACCCATCAACTGCTGCCCTCCTCCATCACGCCGGAGCCGATACCCCGACGTTGTCGTCCACCGCAACCTCAACCGCAACATCCTCCACGGCTAGTAGTTGAAGCCGAGGCCGAGCCGTCCATACCCGAGCCAGTTCAACCACGCCATCCTGCGCCTCACCACTGCCACTCCAACTTCGCCACCCTCCACCGCACCGGAGCTATTCCTGCCTGTCCTTCGCCGCCTCGGATCTTCTTCCCCTCCGCAGACATACGGCCACGGCAACACAATCAACAATTTGGCCATGGGTTCGTTCAAGCCTGCACCCTCCAGAACATCGGTTTCCCCGGTAAAAAGAAGAAGATCGGCGCGACATGTGGAGGTGACCACACCGGCAACCGAAGAAGGTACTCCTCTTCCCTTATTCGTGCAAATCGTACGTCTCTGCTTGCACGGTATTCATCCCACAGAAGACACTAGTTGACCGCTTCTTCTTGATACTAGATGTTCCTAGTAACTCATGATGCACAAGGTTCTCCTCATATACTATTTCACCTTAGCTAGAGGTTCGTCGCCTCGAATTTCAATTTCTGGCCGCTTGATTCCCAATTAACGGAAGCATTCCCGGCGTAAAGCGCTAGTACGACTATTACGCCGGGAAGCAGCGCTTGGTGTTTATCTTAGGGGCGTGCGGCCTAGAGCTACTCTGGCGCCCGATCCGGAGGTCGACCGGGATTAAAGGGATGGCCTGGGCGCCGCCAAGCACGGGCGGTGGTGTGAGGTCGATGGGAGGCGGGGCGGCGGAGGCAGGGTCCAGGCTGGTGGTCGCCGGGCGGTCCGAGAAAGATCGTCCAAAGTGATCAAGCGGGAGGTAGACGAAGGCCATCTGCCTGCTCCTTATCGATCGGACGGTTCATAAAAAATCGACCGACCTATTTATTTTTAGTCGATCGTTATCTTGATCGGACCACATGTGGTGGTGTGCTGGAGGAGTACCTGCATTTCCTGTGCTCATATATTACAAAATCATACGGAGTAGAATCTAATTCTGTTTGCCATGCAATATTGTAAAGCTATCATATGTCTCCTGTCATTTATTTTTCAGCCACCTGCTATCTGCTACTTTTACAGTGCACTACTTATGCACACACTTCACCCATACTATCACTATTGTGTTTTTATGCAAGGGTATTTCAGACCCTGCCTTCACGTAAGGTGAAAGAGAAGAGAGAAGTCGCCGCAGCTGCGGGTACGCGGCTAGGCCGCATATCGTTTCAAGACTTTAAAGGGTGTAGTGTCGTGAGATGGAGACGGGAACATAGCTCTGGAGCTGATGATCTCGCTTGCCGTGAACCACCATCCCAGGTGCTTGCTTTAACTTCACGGTGTCATATGTGGTTGCATGTTGCATATGGTGTCTAGCTTGTATTCGAAAGGCCAAAGTCAATCTTTATCAAGATAAGGAAAGATATTTTTACATGAACCACCATCCCCGGGAGCACCAGAAGACAAATAACTAGTCGTAATCGCCGAGCCGATGACAAGCCCAAAGAAAGATAGGCATCACCGGAAGCCAACTAAAAAGCTGCGATGGTGGCGAAGTAGCCCGCCTCCCACCAGGCTCTTAGGTCCTAGATGATCATACTCACCACTCCAGCCGGATGTCTAACTTGTATTGCTTCCAATTTGGTTAAATTGCATCTGCTTAGCTAACGCATTATACCTTTGAATATGACATGCCTTTCTGTTTTTGGTACATACTAGTACGTCTGTGTATTAACCATGTTCTTACATCAAACTAATGTTCTTGTGTATCCCTCATCAATCACTTATGACGAGGCAGGCAGGCAAGGGGACTACTCATTTAAAGAATGCAGCGTCAGCCTCCCGACATGATTCTCAAGAAATGTAAATGCTAGATGAAGATAGTGAAAGTAGCTCAGAGTTGATTACAGCATTTCCCCTACACTAGCATCGTAGGTGCTTGCTCTAACTTGGCAGTGTGATATGTGGTTGCATGTTGCATATGGTGTCTAGATTGTAATTCTTCCAATCTGGTTAAACTGCATGTGCTAGTCTGCTTAGCTTATAGTACATTACACCTGTTAATGTGACATGCCTTCCTGTATTTAGTACATAGTACATCTGTCTATTAAGCATGTCCTTACATAAAATTATTGGTTTTTTTTGTATCCCGCATCAATCAATATGACGAGACACCTTTAGTATATGCAGTGCAATTTTAGTTGCATCTTTCATATGATTTATAGCATGTGCTGCTTGTAATTTGTTGAAATTCCATTTATGATGGGACGCTTTTAACTTGGCATAGTCATATTGGTTGCATCTTTCATGTGGTGTCTAGCTTGCATTGCTTCTTATTTGCTGGAATGGTTTCTGCTTAATTTACACAAACAGTTGTGAACATGCCATGCCGTCCTGCTTTTCGTACATATTCCATCCTGGTATCATGTGTTTGTCTTACATCAAAGTAGTGATTGTCAGTATCATGCATGAATGAGTTCTGAAGAGAGAATTTTATTGCCTTTTCTTGTCGGTTTTACTTGACAATTCAAAATCAATAAAGTGGAAGGAAGTTAGCAAGGCAGCGGATAAAGGTGCTCCTTCCGAACGGAGGGCCTCTACAGTTTCTACTCCTCCACACCCCCAATATGATTTCCAAGACAACACATGCATAGACACTCAACAAAGATGTATTTATGATGAGCACGTCTTCCCTAGTGCAGCATCACTGGTGCTCCCTCTAACTTCGCACTGTTATATGTGGTTGCATGTTATGTGTGATGTCTAGCTTGTATTGCTTCTAATTTTGTTGAATTCCATCTGCTTACTTTACACATTATACTTGAATAAGACACGTGTTCCTGTTTCTAGAACATACAATATCCGTCTATCACACCATGTTCTTATATCAAATTACTACTGTTGTGTAACCTGCAACAATCACTTATCATAAGACACGTTTGACTTCAGAGTGTGATATAGGTTACATCTCACATTCTTTTCTACCTTGTACTACTAATTTGTTGAAATGGCACTTATGACGAGACAGTTTTAACTTGGTAGAGTGATATTCGTTGCATATTTTCATATGGTGTCTAGCTTTCATTGCTTCTAATTTGTTGAAATGCCTTCTCCTTAGTTTACACATCATAAGCTGTGAATATGCAATGCTGTGAATATGCAATGGCACTAATGACGAGAGACCTCTAACATGGTAGTGTGATGTTGTTTACATCTTGCATATGATTTATTTCTTGTATCTTGCTTCACATTTGTTTAAACGCCATTTATTATGAGACACCGTTAACTTGGCGAGCGCTATTTGTAGCATCTTTCATATGGTGTCTACCTTCCATTGCATTGCTTCTAATTTGGTGAAATGTCTTCTTCTTAGTTTACACATCATAATTCTGGTTATCTCTTCCGTCCTGTTTTTCATACATATTACATCCTCCTATCATGTGGTTGTTTAACATCAAAGTTCAGTTCGTTTGCATCACGCATCAATTTGTTCGGAAGAACTAAATTGTTATTCGTTTTTATTGTCGGCTTGACTTAACATGGCACAGAGAAAGGGGAAGAAACATAGAATGGCAGGGAATGAGAAGCAGATGAATTCTGCAGATTCTGCTGGTACTGATGGTGCAATAGAAGGTCAAAGTCCAGCGGAAAATTCTATAAACACGGCATCCCATGCTACACGAGCTGCAAAAAAGCCAAATAGAAACAAATAGCTGCCACCAAACAAGCAGAGACAGCCCTAGTTCTTGCAACACCTACCACAGTACTACCAGCTGCACGACATAATCGTGGGTCAACTCAGCTAGCAGCACGTTCCCAAGCTCCCTTTCCACCTGACACTACTTCCCAAGCACTCTTGACACAAGACGAGTTGGCAATATCAGATGAACCTTGTGAGCTTCAACAGCAAGAAGGTAGTTCTTTGGAGTCAAGTTACGCTCCATGCTTCTTTATATGTAGTCTCACAGCTTGATGTACACTAACACTTCCTATGTTCGTTGTTGGACTAGCACCTAGGCGCAAGAGGAAACAAACATCAGGGATAATGCTCGATAGGTTAACTAAATCTAGAGCAGGAAGAATGGAGATCCGTTTTGAGGCAGGTTTAAAAAGGCCACGTGATGCTACAGAGTCAGCCAAGTTAGTATCAGAGGCAGCGATTGCCGTTAGGTGTCATGTACGTATCCTCCCAACATGGATTCAGTACAGGAATGACAAAGACGAAACCCAGTTCAACACCTTCCTCGACCATTTATCTGTAAGTATGGTTATGTATGGAAACTAGTAATATCGTCTTGCTCATCCCATACTTTCTAGGTTGTCGATAATGAGACTACCATAATTTTCAACATATGAGGTTCAAGTTGGATAGCCAAGATGATGCAACCAGACAAGCTTGCACCCATGTTTTCAAGTCTGCTCTGCGACAGTATCGGTATAACTTGAGGAAAACTCACTTTGAAGGCAAGGCTAACAGTGAACTTCCCAAACATCTCCAGTGGAAAATATATCAGATGAAGACTGGAGGGCCTTGTTAAACACTGGTCTGATCCGAAGTATCATGTACATTATATATATGTGATCAGATCACATGTTGAAGTCCTATTTACGCATGTGTCACACAAATCTATCTTCTTGTAGGTGAGCTGTTCAAAGAACAAGGCCAACCGTACAAAGTGAAATTCCAATGCATTTACGTGATCTCGTAGCTATATTGCACACTGCGAGGCTCTTGTAATTAGCTGCTATTTCACTCTTTTCGTTGTACCATATTATCAGATCTATATTGACTTGTTCGAAATGCAGAGGAAAGCCCGCAAGGACCAAAAAGTACCTGAACCAAATGATGTGGAAATCTTCAAGGACTGTCACACCAGCAAGAAGAAGGGCATGACTACACCACCAAAGCCATTGTTGTAAGTCCTTAATCCTCATGCCTTTTAACTACTACTTACTCTAACTTGTGCCTTGAACTGCATGGTTTGCAGCCAATGTCTATTACTCTTTTCAATTTTATACACAATTGTCTTAGCGTATCATTGCACCTTACAAGGTTTAAAAGAGAGGAGTGATGTTCCTTTGATCTTGACCCGTAATCTAGTTCCGTGCTGGACTTGCCCACACAATGTTATGATTTCCTGTTTGTCTGTTCTCGGTTTTTTTGTGATATGAATGATGTCATACTATGCTTACCTATAATAAACTTCGTCTCTTTATCCTTAGCCCTCAATACAATGTGAAGAAATAGACAATACATTAGCGATGGTACATAGTCATATGTTTGGAACCTGGTTTTATTATGTACTTTGCAATAAAATACAACTAATATTTTACATGGGTTCACCGTAATAAGTTCTCAGATATAGACCAAAGCTATTTTGTTTGGTTTTGCTGCCTCCTTAATATCTTCTGCTTTTGGTACTACTAATGTAAAACCTCAACTTTTCAAATGAGCTATGGAAAAATGGTGGAACCGCCACCTTCTCGAAGGTGGCGAGGCAACTATAACCGCAATGTCACTCTTGCTGCGGTGGGTCAAGACTGTCCACTAACAAATAAAAAGCACGTTCTGCGTATCTTTGGGTTGGTTGTTAAGGCAATATCGTCCAAACTGCCTCATGATCAAGATATGCAAGCTCAAAGCAATGTTGTATCTGCGCTCCAGACAAGTCCATTCCCTAACAGAGGCCCTTTGTGAAACAAGGAGAAACATTGCTCAATGTCGTCAAGATATGCATGGTTTTGAAACCAGACTATCAGACATTTGCTATGTTGTTCAGGAGCCTAGGGGAAATGAAGGCGACGGTTATGGTGCTCCATCGGACAATACAGCATGAAAATGTAACAGTCAGGTCAAATGGACTGAGCTTCTGAACTTCTGGTGGTGCATTTATCTGCTAGACTGTTAAGTTATATGCCAACCTTCCTTTTGTTATATAGTTGTAATTTGTTTTGGTGCGATACAAAATTTATTCTTAACGTGCAGCCACCGTTGAAGAAAACAGCAAGCCATTTTTGTATAGTGTAGGGTGTTCCCTATATTTGCAATCTTGTTGGCGATCTTTGATGCCGAGTGGATGTAATCTGTGTAATCGCTTTAATAGCCTAAGCGTTAGTTTCGGCCATATTTATTTCCTAGTCTTCTTTTTCCCTGGTTTGCTAGTGGCCGCAACTACCATGGGCCATATACGGGCCGTAGGATCCATGGGTCTCCTACGGGCCGTCGATAAATGGGCCTATAATCGGTGGGCCTCGGCCGTCGATAAATGGGCCTATAATCGGTGGGCCTCGGGCCGTCGGATAAATGGGTCTACATGGGCCGTATGCGTAATTGGTATCGGCCCAGCACGGTAACGGGCCGTTAACGTGACATAGGATCAGCAAAGGCTTTATTCATCACGCTGCATAACGGGTCGTTAATGGGCCAGAATATAGGACGAGCTGGAAACGGTGCAACGGGTTAACAGGCCAGAAACGGGCCGACTCTTGCCATGTGCCGAATTTGGCCCATTAGGGTAACTGGCCAGTAACGGGCCGACTCTTGCCATGGGCCGAATTTGGCCCATTTGGGGAACATGCCAGTAACGGGCCGACTCTTGCCATGGGCCGAATTTGGCCCATTAGGGGAACATGCCAGTAACGGGCCGGAAGTAATCGAGGGCCGAAAAGGAGCCCAAGAACGTATGGGCCGTCAATAGGCCGAAAGCTAACACGGCCGGAAACGGCCCATGTAAATCACGGGCCGTTAACAAGTACAAAGAAAATTACTGTTCATTATGGGCTAGAGTCACCGTGGGCCTGTAAAGGGCCGAAAGATATGAAGGCCTCATATGGGCCGAAAGACGTCATGGGCCATACATGGGCCGAAAGTGAAATGGGCTGGTGTTATATTCGACGGCCCACATGACGTTGTTGGGCCGATTTCCTTTAGGGCCTAATGGGCCGTGAGTTAACGGGCCGTAAAATGGGCTATTTGCGAAGAGACCGTTAACAGGCTTTTCATGGGCCAGCCCGTTAACTTTTGACCAAGTCAAACGGGCCGGCTTTGTAAGCTAAATTGGTTAGTGGTGGGCCGTGGCACGTGTCGACATATCATAGGCGCCTATCTCGACCCATCGACGAGTGACACGTGTTTCGTCCGCCAATAAGAATTTTACACGTGGAAATTTCCCATTGGTTGGGGTCATTAACCGGTTATCGGATCCAAAACCCGACCCGATAGCTTAACGGCGTTCGCTACGATGGATGCCACATGTCGGTCACCCTTGACGAAAGCACTTACGTGACGCGATTTATCGTCATGGAAGTGGACACTTCGTGATGATAATTTTCGTAATGTCACGGAACACTTCTACGACAAAGACAGATATGACTATCTTGATTCTGTCATAAATTTGTCATGGATGTACATGCATGACAAAAAACGCGACCTACTGTGACAAACACGTATCATCACGGAAGTGTATTTTTTTTGTAGTGCCGGGAGGTTACCGGAACCCCCCGGGAACTTAATGGGCCTTAGTGGGCCTAGGTGGAAGAGAGGAGAGGTGGCTAGGGTTGGGCGCGCCTCCCCCAGCCCGAATAGGACAAGGCGAGGGGGGCGGCGCCCCCCTGCCTTCTTCTCCTCCACTCCTTCCCCCTCCCAAGTCCTAAACCAACTAGGAAAGGGGGGAGTCCTACTCCCGGTGGGAGTAGGACTCCTCCCGGTGCGCCTCTCCCTTGGCCGGCCGCACCCCCCCCCACCTTGCTCCTTTATATACGGGGGCAGGGGCACCCCATAGACACAACATTGATCTGTTTGATCTTTTAGCCGTGTGCGGTGCCCCCCTCCACCATAGTCCACCTCGATAATACTGTAGCGGTGCTTAGGCGAAGCCCTGCGTCGGTAGAACATCAACATCGTCACCACGCCGTCGTGCTGACGAAACTCTCCCTCAACACTCGGCTGGATCGAAGTTCGAGGGACGTCATCGGGCTGAACTTGTGCTGAACTCGGAGGTGTCGTGCGTTCGGTACTTGATCGGTCGAATCGTGAAGACATACGACTACATCAACCGCGTTGTGCTAACGCTTCCGCTTTCGGTCTACGAAGGTACGTGGACAACACTCTCCCCTCTCGTTGCTATGCATCACCATGATCTTGCGTGTGCGTAGGATTTTTTTTGAAATTACTACGTTCCCCAACACCGAAGCGCCGGCGAGCTCACTCATTGAGCTAGCGGCCGACGCGCACAACATGTTCGACAAAATGCCCCCAAGGTAAAAAAAATCCAACTTTTCATTTTTTTTTTGTTATTTTTTCAATGCATTCACATATAGATAGCTTATTTGCATTGTTCTAAAAACTTTGTAGTCTCAATGATGATGCATACATGTCAACGATGGGTGTTGGCTCCAACAATTCGCATTGGTCTCAAACCAATGACATGCATTTCGAAGACCATGAGTTCGAGGTGGACGAGGAGGGTGAGGGCATTGTCGACGCACCGAAAGGAAAAGCAGGCAATTACACCAACGTCGATGACATCTTACTATGCAATACTTGGTTGCAAGTGTCGAGGGATCCATCCGTTGGAGGTGATCAAAGTAGAGATGCTTATTGGGGGCGGATGAAAGAACACTTTGATGTTCACAACTTGAGTGGAATTGACCGCTCCGAGAGATCACTTCGGTCCCGATGGTTGATAATCAACTCGGATTGTCAAAGGTGGGCGACCTGTCAAAAGGCGGTTGACAAGTTGAATCCAAGTGGCACAAATGAGGACGATAGAGTAAGTGGCATTTCATACATGTTCATCATACTTGTTGTTGGTGCTAACTTGCTTTGTTTTCATGTTGTACAACATTGCGCAAAACTTGTTCAAAGAAGAGGAGAGGACAACCAAGAAGGGGAAGATCAAGAAAGGAAGGGTCTTTACCTTGCCCCATTGCTATAACGTGTTGAAGGATGATGAGAAATGGAAGAAGCGTGAAGATTTGGATGATTTGCATTTGAAACAAACGCAAGAGAACAATTAAGTTGGATGATGATGAGGAGGACGATGATGCATCAAGTGATGACGGCAAGAGAAGCCCCACACCCAACTCGGTTTCATACTCGAAGCCAAAGCGACCGGATGGGTGCAAGAAAGACAAAACCGGAAAGAAGAAGAGGAAAGGAGATGATGAGCTCAAAAATGCTATGGAAGCTATTGTGAATGCAAGAAAAGAAGCCAACGAGGTGAGGAAAATGGCAAGGAACCAAGAAGCCAACGAGATGACGAGAGAGGAGGTTGGCGGCCGAGGAGAGGAGGGTGACGGCCGAGGAGAGGAAGGTGGCTTTGGAGGAGAGGAAGGTGAGCAATGAGGACCGAACTAGATTGTTGGAATGGGAGAAGCACTTGTTCTTCTTGGACACATATATCCTCAATGAGGCGCAAAAGGAGTATGTCAATCTTGCCCGTGAAGAAGTCTTGATCCAAAAAAGAGCCATGTTTCGAGCAATGGGTCGCGGTGGCCTCAGCGCCATGGGTGGCGGTGGCCTCGGCGCAATGGGTGGCGGTGGCCTCGGCGACATGGGTGGCGGTGGCCTCGGCGCCATGGGTGGCATGGGTGGCTTCGGAGGTACCGTGGGCGGTTTAGGTGCAACGGGAGGCATGGCTGGCTTTGGAGCACCCCCGACGCTATGGCCACTATGGGAGGCATGAGTTTTGCTTCTCTCATGGGAGGCATGGGTGCACCTCCGGCCGCCATGGGCGAAATGTCTTTCGATGTGCCTCCTCGCACACATTTCCATGAAGATGCCGTTGAAGATCTTGCCAACACCGTCAGAGCTTCACGTGATGCGGTGCGCGACGAGGAGAGGGAGGAAGATTCATCTTCGGAGGCGGAATAATCGTCTTCCGAAGATGAGGACGAGGACGAGGAATGATGTGTCTTTCATTTGTGTATTGAACTTGATTTGCATTTTGAACTTGGTTGAATGAACTTGTGGGCATGATTTTGAATTTGTGGGCATGAACTTTTCTTTATCAACTTGTTTGTGTGAAATTTTATATGTCATGTTCATTGCATTTTGAATGTTTTAACTTTATTTTGTGTTTAAAATGCCATATATGCAATGCCCGTGAGTCACGCTGCATTTTTCTTGGCCTTCTTTGGAAGCGGCCTTGTATGCATTTTAGCCTTGCTTTGGGCCGTGACTTGTCATAAACCAAGGCGATGGTGGCAAAGCAGTTTTTAGCGCATTCGGCGCCTGTTGGAGATGCTCTTAGAGAGGAGTGTGATGGGGTGTTCTGTATGTGCCGCCCATCGGATTAAAACGGTTTTTGTCTGATTTTTCAAAAATTGACATGACAATTCTCTTCTACTTTAAATTAAACGAGGGTTGCCTCTGTTTCCAAAATAATACTGTACAACAGCTTTGCTAAAGCCCATAATATGAAAATGGAACTCATTACTCGACAGCACCTTACCAGCCATTTCTTCCGT